>NMRA01000370.1:245471-304023 GCA_002633005.1 Phoronis australis | reverse complement strand
TGTTCTTTGGCGTCCACCCCTCTATCAACCAAACCGCTCTAAGTATGATTGTGAAAATTGGGCATGTATGTTCTTACTATGAAGAGGACGGTTGACGCTGAATTTCCCATGACTTTGACTACTGTGGCGCCTCCTAGTGGCAGTTTTGTTTGCGCCCATGGCTGTATTCTCCCAAACCGTTTGCAGGATCTTTACTAAATTTATGGTGGTAAATTTGTTTTTAATTCTATGTTTTTGTGGTGCTTTAAGCAACTGATGTATAGGATGTGCTTGTATTATGAAGATCACTCACATTTTGCCCCTAGCCTATTGAGGAGACAATGACCATGCCTTTCCATTTTGCAAAGTACAACATACTACATATATGCCCTCTACTGGCAACTTTATGGTACCAATAAACAACCCTAGAAGTATACCGTATACGTTGCAATTGTGGGCGCATTTCAACGCTCTGCGTTGCTCTTGTTTCAATACGGTAAGACAATTTGAGAACCTTTACATGTGCTAAATGACATTTTACTTTATTTCTGTTTTTGTTGACAAAGGAAGTTATTACATCCGAAAATTTCAAATTTCAGTTGATCCATTCTTGTTGTTTTATTTACCGATTTATATTCTTCATTTCATGAAACAATAGTATCCTTGGGAGGATCTGGATCGCCTTATTTAGTTTCAGATATATTTTCTACGCTAAATGACATTAAACTTTGTATTTTTAAATCAGTTAGTTGTTATTAGAGCAAAATATAAGCAGCTATTAGTGACGACACTACCCTGTAACTGTTGACAATAACAGTGGCACTTGGCGATAACTTCGACTGGACTGAAGTTAAGCATTCATACTGCACCGCAGCGTTGACGCTGCGCTATTAAATCCACCTGTTAACTGCGATGTCAACTGGAGCTGTTAACTGCGATCCAGGACCGGAGTTAAGCGTTCATACTGACCGCAACTCCTCAAACCATCGACGCATCGACGTTAGTATGAAAGGCCCTTAAAACCCAATAGGTTGTCTTAACTTCAGGTATAGTAGGATGATTTTGGTGATTGAAAAACTAAACATGATCAGCATTTGACAAGGAATGTTATTGGTTTATGCTTAAGCATTTTATAACTTAACTTAACAGCACAGCCCACTTAGGCTAGATATGATCTAATCAGAGATTAGAGCACAATTTTCAAACAAAAGAGACCTGACCCTCCAACCATTGCCAGAATGGAGTTTATTGTTCGATATTGGCTACAGGGACATTCCCCCAACTTCTTGTGGGGCTATATAACCCAACAAGTTGGACTCACTTCAAGAGAACGCCATAATGCATTTGAGGGATTGGAACCTTTGATGATGCAGCAGTGCTTTCCTGGAGCTTCTTTAGTTTGGGTAATTAGACGACAGAAATTGATGTTAGTCATGTCACCACATACAGTTGAACAAAAAAATCAATGAATGTCATTTTGGCACTGCTATGTCATGCGGTGACGTCTCCCTGTAAGAGTCTATAAAAACAGAATCTGTCTTTTGAACCTGAACCTTTTCAGTCTTTGAATGGAAAAAATCAGTTAAAGTTGACCCTCATTGTCTAGCTATTTCTTATAACCAATTATCTTGATTTCTTTCTAACCTGAAGAGCTGAAATCTACAGGTGATATTTGATGTATTCACGGGTCATGGTCATTGTTGCGTCACGTGACTGACATTTTGTTTATTAGAAGTCTGCTGGTCATTTTTATGCGCTCACATATTTGTATGTGGACGCTCTATGCTGTCATCTCCGTCCATCCGTCCGGGCGGCGTCCGTCCGGCGTCCACTGCTCTATCTCCAAGTTTTGCACATGTGTTCCTTTCATGGATGGGACAGCATGAGCGAACATTCGAACGGATCCAATTACCGGTGTGCCCCCTAGTGCCCTAGTGGCAATTTTATTTTTTTACGTTTACCTCTATCTTCAAATGCCCTTTACGGATTTTCATGAAATTTAGTATGTAGGCACCTATTTGTGAGATGAGGCTATCCTCCCGTTTTCGGATGGATTCGACGTAGTTTGCGCCATCTAATGTCCATTTTTACTGTTTTTTTGCGTCCACCCCTCTATCAACCAAACTGCTCAAAGGATGATTGTGAAAATTGGCATGTATGTGCTTACTATAAAGAAGACAGTTGACGATGATTTTCCGACAATTTCGAATACTGTGGCGCTTCCTAGTGGCAGTTTTTTTTTTAGCGCCTTAGGGATGTATCTCCTAAACCGTTCGCAGAATCTTTACTTAATTTAGCGAGTGACTGATGTTGACTACAGATGACGACAACTTTCGGACAGATCTGACTACTGCTGTGCCTCCTAGTGGCAATTTTAGAGTTTTACGTTTAACTCTTCAAAGTTCCTCAACAGATTTTCATAAAATTTTAATTATAGGCATCTATTGGTGTGATGACACTATCTTCCTGTTTTTGGATGGAGGTATTTTGCACCAGTTAGTGGCCATTTTTGCTGTTTTCAAATCTTGTTTTGGCGTCAATTCCCTGTATCAACCAAATCATTTGAAAATTGGCATATATGTTCTCGGTGTGAAGACTACCTTTGATGATGGTGGACTGACTACTGTGGTACCTCCTAGTGGTAGTTTTGTTTTGCACCCATAGTTGTATCTCCAGACCACTGCAGGATCTTTACTAAATTTAGTAAGTGTATTTATATGAAGATTAACAACAGATGACGACGTCTTTCAAGCGGATCCAACGGACACTGCCCACTAGTGGCAATTTCATTTTATTCTGTTTTCCTTTGTTTCTCTGAAGTTCCTTGACAGATTTTTATGAAATATGGCATGTTCCTGTATTTGGATGGATTGAATGTTTTTGCGCCATCTAGCTGCCATTTTTATGATAAAAATAAATAACCCTAAAAGCACACCATTTGCAATGCATTCGTGGGCACATTTCAACGCTCCGCGTTGCTCTTGTTGAATTTCAGTGTTGACGAATCTCAATACAATTGACGATTTTCCGTTGTGGAGAGCTACGACAGCCTCAAATACAAATAAAATTAAGAGCTCATAGCTCGCATTTACTGAAAAAGGAACTGTGAGGATTTGGCTTCATGAGGTGGTCGCCAGGGCAAATTTCTCACTTGTTAGATTTTTTCACTAAGCGAGCTTAATTCATTTACAGTCGGTAGCCATTGACGTCACTATCTGGGGGCACATGACGTAGTTGTGCCTGAATGAAGGCGTTGTTAAGCTGAGCCATGATAAATAGGCTGACCTGAAGCTTCTTTATCAAATCCCACAACAGAGAATATCTGACTGATATGATTTCCAAGAGAATCCAATCACTTTTGAATAGACAAGCGCTGTACCCTGGTAAACGTGAAATGCTCTTTTGTAATGTGGTTAGTGGTGCGGCTAGTTGTTATGTGACGTCAGAAAACTGTTAATTACAGAGAATCCCAATGATTCTGACGTGCTACGTTACGCTTTTCTGAACTTGATTACACAGTTGTTGCGTCCAAGATGTAAATGCTTTGCACTAATCGACTGACAATGACTACAGTGAAAATCCTTCAGTTTGGCAGTCAATGAAATTTGTGACACCAAAAGTCAAGCCAAAATTGAATTTTCTTGATTCTGAAAATTGGACTTGGGTGATTTTGGCATTCAGCATGTCTCAAACACTGCGTTTTGTATCAACAGAGTCTGAAAATAGACTTGGTAGTACATGAAATCTTTGAAAAATATCTTCAATTGCCTCTCCATAAGCGTGTAAAATTGAGGTGAATGAAATCATTGTTGACTAAATTTGTCACAAGCCTTAACTTTGATAGAATGCTTTCTAGCTCTTTCTGGGCTTAAAGGCCATGGTGCCAAAATGGCTATTTTTATATCTAAAATACACCAGTAAATGAAAAATATCAACATACGGTGTCATAGCATACCCGTTTATTAAGAAGGCCAATTATTATGCACCCGTAGTAAACCTTACAAAAACTTTGAGCAAAATAATTGATTTTCACTGTTCTTAAAAGGAGAATTGTCACCACAGTTATGTACAGTAATGACACTGACTAAGTTTGGGATTCATATTGACGTTTTTTGTACAATAGGCATTTCTCATTCGTATTGCTCATCTTCTCAAATTTGTCAAGACATCGGCTTGGAATGAAAATGCACATTTTTCATGTTCCCTGTTTGCTGTGACATTATTCTTAAGCCATTGGGAATACAGAAATTGAATAGTTGCCGACTTCATTTTGTGCTTGTTGTAGAGCTCGTTGGCATTCAGGCGTTGGGAGTAAATTGGACAGAACTTGAGGCTTTCGAATTGAGATAATTGAATTAAGTGAATGTTGTTCACCCACTGCATCTCAGAAATGTGCACTTTAATTTACAACATTCGCTTGCATTCTTACGCTACTATTGCCCGTTTGATTTTGAGGTCTATTTAAAGGTGATACAAACCGGCTTTCAGCCAAAAAAGGAGCCCTTCTCATTATACCACTGGTCATGGTTTGGTCTTTTCTCAAATTTGAAGTGCTTTTTGCATTTGTGAAGAATTGAATGTTGGTTACTGCTTGAAACCGTGGTTGTTTATAAAATCGTTAGAGGTCTCAAATCGCAAAAAGAACTTTTGATTGAAACTACTTACAATTATGAAAGGGGTCCGGGATTGTTCTTGCCAATGAGTAAAATTAGAGGTGACTTCAGTGATTCTAAAGAGCTGGCAGTGATTGCTTGAGACATGGCTTGTCACAGTGTGTCATTTTAGGTGCCAAGCATAGACTAATAACAAGTTGCCAATTCTTTGCAAACCCAGGCTGAAATCCTATCTCATTTGAGTAAAGAATGAATTTTGATAAATGTTATAGCGGTTAGTGGTCTAAAGTGCGTCTTGCACAAAAAGAGGATTGTAGCAGCTTTAAATGTTTAGCCAGTGGTCTCAGTTAAGAAATGAGCAAATGTCAGCTGTACCAGTACTAATCCCAAACCCAGGTCACTAGGGAACAAAAGGGAATTTTGAGACCAGGTAACAGTAATTTTCTTTCAGTGAAAGTTTGTTTACTAACAGTTATTTTTTTTAAGTTAATTGATCTGTCATTGTTTTATATTACAGGGTACTTGTTTCGTCCTGTCTACAATAAGCGTATTTGTGTCTATCGTCGCTAGTATTTTCCCGGGCATGCACGGAGGTCGCATCCCATCTTATAACTGCAACTACACGTCATCAAAGTGTCTCTGCGTTCAAACGGAAGATGGTCTTCCCAAACAATATGTGTACGAGAACATTACGTACGACAACTGTGATATTATCTTCAGCGGACTTAAAGACTACCTGATTCTCCAATGCGCCTTTAATGCCATTGGCTGTGCTGTGTCTGTCTGGTTAGTAGTTTTGTTATGGCAGTCGAGGTACTCAAAGTTTCACTCTGGCCTAAAGTTTTATTCGTACAGTGCCAGCAATACGGACCATCCGTGGATCAACCCCGCAAGACCACCTTATCCGGTGGTGGAGACGCCGTCATTTGACAGGAAATTGTCTCAAAAGAAGTTGCTAGTTAAACAGGAGAGTGTGTTAGCCGCTAGCGCCACCTCAGCACAACCGAAGGAATTGGAGATCATTGAGGTTTAACAAAACGGTAGCTGTGATCATGAATTAACTCCCTTGATTCATACTCATATGTTCAGCAAAGACTGGTGATTGGTTTTTAGGGGTGCCATGAACCCACCCACAGTCACAACTTCTTATTGATTCAATCTCGAAAACTGTTCTGATATATAATTTGTCTTAAACTATACCATACTTACCTTTAGATTTGAATCAACATCTATCGGTTTCATAATTGGCAGGTTTTCATTGCTCAACCCCTTGTAGGCTCAAACTGGCTTGACCCAGCTGCTCTAGGAAGCAGGGTCTGGAGCAATAACTGTCAGTGTTTCACAAGCTCCTTGAGGGGAACTAGCCTTTCATAAAGCACCTCCACTTGCGCCATTATTTGGAGTGGATGGCCAATGTGCATGTTTTAATCGGGTGACGATTGACATCACTTGAACACAATATACAATAATTCTCACTTATTTAATTGCCATATTTACCAAAATTAACATATTTCTATTTTTCAAAGGCCGATTACGTTACTACAAATAATGCAAAATTTTCCAAAAGTTGTTTTTTTCAGTGACATCACAATATGCTAGTGATAGGCTAAAAAATCCTTAATCTTTATTTTTATAGATATATTTTACCAAATAGATTTCAATGTCACTAAGAGTCCGTGGATGAAAGACAGTGAGTTTCATCTTCATTAACTTTGCCCATTTTGACATTTGAACTTAAAATTGGGTCAAACAGAAGTTACTTTTGTGTTCTCAGAAACAAAGAGTCATTACGGCGTTTTCCCGTTGCTCCCAACTTGTTCGATTCTGTAGCCCAACAACAATTTGGAAGTAGCTAATATCTTATACCACTGATTAACACCATTCTGGCATTCATGGTTGGAGGGCCAGCTCTCTTTTGTTCGATAATTGCTCTAATCTTCAATAAGATCCTATCTAACCTGACTGGGCTGTGCTGTTAAAAATAAAAGTTAAGTTATAACATATTTGAGCATAAACCAATAACATTTCTGAAATCCTCGTCAAATGGTGATCATGTTTAGTTTTTGAATAGCCAAAATCGTCCAACTGCAACCGAAGTTACGATAATCTATTCTTTCCGAATGTACCAATTCACTCTGGGTTTGACTGTGTTCACACATGGTCTGTAATAAGCCTGGTAGATAATTGGCCTGCCTGTTGTCATAACAGACAAAAGAGTGTGCCTGGCAGTTAACAAATGAGCTAGATGTTGTCACAGGCTCACAACTCCCTTTGTCTGGTAAAGTCACTGAACGGGAAAACGCTGTCATGTGTAGGTCAAATGTTTCATATTGAACTATTGGTTTTTGTCATGGTGTAGGAATACTGAAAAGCACTACTTAACAAAAAGAAAGGTCAAGTTTGGCACACAGTCAGTTTGCACATTCTTAATTTGATTTGTAATTGAGTTTGTGTAGTCTGTTGGCTGGCTCGTCTCAAAACTAATTGCATAACCCAGCCGTCTGTTTTAATTGAAACAGCACATCCTTTTTTTGAAATCGTAAAACATTTTTGAACTTGTTTTATAAATGATCAAGAAAAATGATGCAATCAATGCCTCACACATTTTTGACGTTGGACGTTTTTGAGCACAATTGCATATAATTGATGGGAAATATATATATATATTCATCGTAACAGAAGTCAATTCCTTTATAGTGAGCACATTTTATCAATCGTAGTATGTCTCGGTGATGTTGCATGGGACATACCATGGATAATCAGGTGCACGATTTCACCCTCCAGTGACTGTGAACTGTGTGTGGTGTCGTTCATACACAGCTTAGCCAAGCCAGTTGAATAACACTCGGCCATTATGGAAATGACATTTTTCGTTATCAGGCCTTAAAAAATAGCATAATTAGTTGTGGTCTGTTTTTTTAATTGAAAATTGATGCATGTTTTTTGCTGTCTAATATTTTCAAAAAGAAAGCCACCTGTGGCCAGCTGAAATGGATCAGGATTCTTTTTTCAACAGTGCCACCTGGTGCCAGCTTAAAGGGGTTGGCATTCATCTTTTTTACCCATCGCCTAATGCCTGCAGTAAAACGCAGGGTCCAGAATGAGTCAGACACAGACCAGAACCAGATAAGCTATTTTTTGCCAAACCAGGAATGTTTTATCATTTTCACTGAGACACCATTGAAAATATCTGATGTGAAACATGTTGCGTTTAGGTTTAATACTCATTAAGGGATTTATTTGTAACATGTAAAATATGGGCCTTTGTAAATAAACATTATTTTGAGAACATTTGGAAGTTCTGGTGACCCGTTGAGGCAACAATTTGCAAAACAGAAACACGTAAAACTTTTATAAATTGAACACAAGGTCTCTTTGTGTAAATTTTTTTGAGCAAGTCTGATGCAAAATTTTTACTGAAGTGCATGCAGCTAATAATTCTGCAGGTTTTGCATTCAATTTGAAATGAATTTTCAAGTTTATGGAAAAAAATGCATAACTCACACAATAGGATATACAGTTGCGTGTTTTACTTTACACTAAGGCCATTGTGTTCAATTCATGCATAAACTTTTGAGACATGGCAACTACAAAACCTCGCGAAATGTCACAATTCAGTCTCAGTGAAACAATTCATCTCAATTGTTGTGGATAAACGAGTTTCTAAATTTTTATCTATAAACAAGATAAAACCCATTAGCCGACATTTTGATTATCTAATGAAAGTAATACGTTGTAAATGTGTGCTTCATGAGAAAAGGTCGCACATACTCTTAAGAAAAGAATTCAGGGATTTCATCTCTGCCACTGCTGTTGTTTTTTAAATGCATTGTTGATCGTTTACATCCAGTGACGTCATATCTAGCTTGGTGGTATGTAAACAATATGACTAAAAGTAACACCATTTGAGCACATTAAAATTGAAGACATGGTTTCACTGCGACATGTTTTTCAAGCGAGTACAACAAAACAACCATCATGGCAAAATGCCTCAAAATGCGTCTGATCAATGTCGTGTAGAACCAAATCTTTCACACGAGATTGTCAGGGGGCAAACCACCCAATCTCCAGTTAATCTTGTCTCCCAAACGCAAATCATAAATCTGATTACACATACACAGAATGTCTACGATTTCATGATTATAAGCCAACATTTCTACTCGCGATACATTTTAAGAACCGCAACAGTGCTGTAGGTGAAATCCCCCTAATTGTAGAGAATGAGAAAAGAACATAGCTTGTGAGAAAAGAATAAATTGTATTCAGCCGAAAAGATAACCACGAACACAGAGTGTGAAGTAAGACTGTGTACACTTGATCACCAATTTGAGCATTCTTGAGCCTTGGTTCCCATCAAGAGGTGTTGGCATTCTCTTGAAAACACTTATCATTCACCATTTTGAGAATACTTATTAACACATTGTGGTGTTTACCAGGTTGCGCTACCTGTCAATAAAGGTAAAGTTTGGCGTACTTTGCGAGACCCAGTTGTTGCCGACGGTTAGAAGGAAAAAATTTGTGTGGTTGTCAAGCTGTGAATTTTCGATCCTTTTCTTTTGAGAACCATTGTGCTAGCAATTGTACACTGAAACATTGACTGATGAAACTAAAGCCAATACACTCAGAGAATTTATAGCTGCACTTTACCACTGATTTAGGTGAAATTGAGAATTTCCGTGCCACGATAGTACCTGGTTCAACGTTCAGTAGAAATTAAGGGATAACCCGTCATCGATTTGAGCTGGTCAAATTTCGAAAGGGCTGGGTAGTCATGATTTTCTAGTGTATTTGTGTGCTTGACCCTGGCAGTTCACGTACATTGTGACAAGGGAATCGTATGCTTATCACAATAAGGAAAATAATGTTTATGAATGGTTTTGCAAGGCTACTGAAGTGACTTATAGCTTTAGTTTTGACTTTTCAAACAGCAAAACAGGTTCAAGTAAGAAAAGGTAACCAAACATCCACAATTCACAATCAAAACGTTACGTAGTCATTTCCAGAATAAAATATCTTTTATTCATCAAAAAATTGCCCATGATTTACAGCATGAACTGCATCAATGGGCTCCTCCATTCATCAAATTTAAAAACTAAAAGCAACAATTTTTAAGTCAATAAAGTTTAAATTAAATTAAAAAGAAACTGTCCAACCAGGATTAGTATAATCTTATGTAACGTGATACCAAAAAAGATTGCAGGTGGCCTTTTGCAGTACATCAGGCGTGTTTAGGCCGCAAGGCTGGGCCAATTACACTAATTACACTGATTATGACTCATGGGGACACAACATCACCGTATTCCTCAGGGGGTAAAATCTTCCAATCTGCCTGTTTGTTGATACAAAGTCAAACCTCGTTACAAAGTGCCCCCTTTCGACCGTTTGCAACAATACGACATACAAACTTTCCAACCCCCGATTTCATCCAATGTATTTCAGTGCCAGTCACAATAGTTTACAATGTAAACCGATAGAACGTTTAAAACTTTCTGTCCCAATTGACCATCGGCCAGAAAACCAACAGCGGCCGTTTTAGCGTCACAACAGTTCGCCCTTACAGCACGACTAAATATACACTGTCAGAATTATGTCATCAGAAGTACAGTGAAATACTACATTATTGTAAGCCTACTTCTTTACAAAAATGCTGCAGTGGGTTGGCGTATCAGGGAAATGAAAACAAATAAAATCTCAGCCAAAAAAGAGAATTCACAAATTAAAGTCTGCGGCAAAAGGGTTTACAACTTAAGTCATTCAAGATGCAATGACCTATAAAGAAATCCCAAGGTCAACAGATGTACGTTTCAACAAGATTGAACTGAACATCTTTATGGCACAAATAAAACCAGAAAACTTAATGGTCTCATCATCAATTTCATACAGGCAACAAAAGCACCAAAATTTTTACCACAAATCAAAAAGAAAAGTATTTAAACCATAAACCATGACTAGGCTTGCAACTTAACATTATTCAGATTTTCCTTTAGAAATTTAATTGTACTTAATAACAACAACAATAATTATAATAACAATGAAACTTCACAAGTTGGTTTGCTGCATCTATAACCCCACCATGTTAAGGGTGTGAAGGACCCTAAAAAAATTCCAAATAGCAAAGTTCAGAATGTCAAATCTAAGTGGCTGACCAACTTCGTATGAAACTTTCCTATACTACGTTTTATGGATTGCTCTTGCTTGCTTTTAATCAGTTCCACTTTCGCATGAACGACTACCAGAAATATGATTTTTATGAAAAAAATTCCAATCTGCACAAAAACGAAACAAAACGATATTTCAGAAAACAGTAGCTTTGTTTTTGAAATTTCATCTTGACGTTTGATATCGAAAGCAATCTGGCCATGCTATTGGTACCATGGTCAAATGACTCTCAAAATTACTGTCTACAGGATTTCTACTTTCAGAAAATATATACATTAACAGAGTTTTGTTGATATATAGCTAAATGCGGACTTGTCAAAAGGGTCCCACACAACCTTATCCCAAGAGGTATTGCGATTTACACAAGAATAAAACCTTTCACATCATCAATATATCCTCATCTGTGATCACAGACATATGGCAGCATTGAACTGACTATATAAATTTAAATTAAATCACTGTTCTTGCCTACTTGACACCAGGGGGCTGCACTAACATCAACTGTATATCCATTACATTTGTTCCCGTCAACCCTGTATTCACAAGATACTTCCCGCCATTCAACTGATTGAAGAACGTGTATGAATCATTATCCTTCAAAAAAGCGTTAGCGTTTAGCCCCACCCCCTCAGCTTCAGTCGTCACGGCAACATCGGCTAGTGCCCCTGCGGCATCACATGTCCCATCCTGACCGTCAGTGCCAGCGCTGAGCATCTCAACTCGGAAATTCTTATCAAACACTCCACACTCCCAAGCCTGTTTCAAACTTATTGCGGCCGCCAGTGCAAATTCCGTGTTGCGTCCGCCCTGGCCGTGACCTCTGACCTTGACCACAGTCTCTCCTCCATTCACCAAACACAAGCCCTTACCTTTATTGGCTGCCTGGACAACATTCCTATGACAACAGCGAACAGTTTCCTTGGTTATACCCATATTGACTAGATCGAGTTCTGCTTTCACAAGGTCAGAATTGGGCTTGTTCTGACCAGTACAAGCATAAGCCATTATCATGTATTTAGCGATTTCGACAAAATTGTTCGCAACCTGCCTTGCTTCTCCTGTCTGATTGGCGGAGAGCACAAATGAGTGGAACCCTCGCTTGGAAGCTTCTTTCGCAGCTGCTTCAAGAGCAGTGGTGTTCGTTCCCACCAAGATGTTATTCACGTGACCACAGGTGTCACTGACATATGACCTGGATATTCCTTTGTTACGGTTTGATTCACTCAGATGAAACTGTGACACTGACTTCTCCTGCAAGTAATTGAT
The DNA here is from genome assembly GCA_002633005.1 of Phoronis australis. Lineage (NCBI taxonomy): Eukaryota > Metazoa > Phoronida > Phoronidae > Phoronis > Phoronis australis. Next base: position 292,006 of record NMRA01000370.1, on the reverse strand, counting down.
CACCGATCTGGGAACCTGAAATATGCCAACAGGGGTTCAATAAATCATCAAAACTGAGTGACTAATTTCAACACACAGCCACAAATGGCCGTCAGCTGTGTGCCTGAAACTCAAACTCTAAGATCATTTTTTATATATTTTCTCGTATTCTAAAACATGAACTCAACACAACACCCTGTGATTTTAAGCTCTATAACAATTCGATTTGAACAGAGAAGTGTATTATCCAAGTTTGTACTTTATGACCCCACCATTAAAGCTACGAGTTCAGAGTTTGAGCTCAAAATTTCAGATTTAAATACGGACTAAGGGTACATTGTCAATGGTGAACACTACAGTGAGTCATGTAAATATCCCACAGTGGATGACATTTCAGTGGCGACACCTGGGGCAAAAGGGCATAAATGCAATGAAAATCTAATAAAAGTCACTATATACCACATCCTGGTGTTAAAAACACCAAATATCTTGAGGCATAAATCTGCACTTCCATAGCAACATCCTGACATTTTTATGGTTTCTTTGAATTGAAATTGGTAAATAACTATGGAATTACACTGGCAGCCATACTGCCTTCTTGTTTGAAACTTATTCGCTGTGACAAACAAACTTCATGAGCCTGGTCTGAAGCTACAACAAGCTCAATTCTTCTCAATGCTAAAAATCAATTCTAATATGGATAACGAATAACATGAGACTGATTTTTTTAAAGTTGCTTATTGACAAAATTCAACATTTCAATCCTTCAACCTCTGCACCTTGTTCTAATTATTTGCATTTTCCTAACTATGCTTAATGTATTGCAAGAACTAAACGACAATGCTATTTGAACATCGTCTACACTAAACAAAATTGTAAATGTGCAAATAGGTGACCTTTGCACTAATGACGTACCTTGGGGGCTCACAAAGCCTGCATCTTGCAATGAAATTTCGCAACACCACGTCACAATACTTACTGGATGTGGTTGAGTGATTTACAGAAGATTATTTTTGACCCAAAACTCGTTCTTAAAAACATCTGGAAATTTTCAACAAACGCCATATTCACATCATCGCCATATGTTGTGTTTCTATTACTAATTTGACTAAGAAATCTCTGAGATAAGGAATTAGCGTGCAAGATCCACTTTAAAGTTAGGTTCCCATTACGAGAGACGGACTTCTACAGTACAAGACCATTTGACAAAATATCAATTTACCGCTATGACAGCTAATTCTATTAGCAGCAAAAATTACTGGTAAAAACTATTAAATCTAATTACAGAATGGCTTTGCCACCTTTCTGTTAATTCCCCTTCATTATCGACAATCAGGAAAGACTGACGATGAATTTGGAACTCTGGGTCATTTTGTCTGAATACATTTGGCGTGCACTGTACCTTACAATTGTCCATTATAAACTATTTAAATAGTGTCACTAGCTCTTGTTTGTCACTTATTACTTCAAATGATATCAACTATTTATTTTGAAACCAATTGAGAATGCGCGCGAGTCTGATATTTGTTAACTCAAAACCGTTTCCCCAGCTGAACAGTCGTCCCAGGTCATACACTCAGCTCTTTAAATAAGATGGATTTTACCTAAGTTTCCTTATAAAATGTCTCGGAATGGCTAGATCTGACTTAAAGTAACTTTGCAGTTCCACTTTCAGAGTGCATATCTGAATGTGTTGTGATAATGATGGAAATTTTTTTTGACGGGCATGAAGTTCACAGAAAATTGAAATTCACCCCGAATACAAAATAATAACAGCTCTTTCTCACCAAGCCTTATTTTCTTGAAACCAATCAGAAAATCTGATGAGATTTCTTCAGTTTCTATTGATGTTGCAGAAGCCCTAGTCTTTACATTAAAGCCACACACTACTGAATACTGTGGGGCCATAAGGAACACAATCTGTCTGAAACCAACAAAAGTTGAAACTCTGATGATCATGGAACTTTAACGGTTGCCATCGGCAATGCGTGCCTACACATACGGCAATAGTCGGATATAATGTGCCCATATTTTGAGAACCAGTTTGATACCCGTTACTCTGAGTGGAGAGGATTGGTTCTCAAAATGTGGGCACCATTACCTACACATACATACCTCATCCATGATTTGATACTTCATAAACAAGTCCAGGCACTCTTTAGCTGAGGTATTACACTGCACAGTAGGCCCGCTGGCGATCATATTCAGGGGGTCATCAATGATGTCTGACAAGATCAAAGCAATCACCTGAAAGAAGTGAGTGATCACAATCATGTAACAATCTTGAGGAAGCGCTGACTCTATACATCACAAAACATTCCTCAAATTCAGACTGTTAGTGCTGACACAGCCAATTTCATAGCTGACAAGAAGTTGCGGATTTCAAAGCAGGACATCCTATCCTGAGTAACAGCTTAAAACAAAAAACAAAGAATACAGTCAAATGTCACGACTCTTGGACACAACATGGCGGACAGCTGAAAAATATATTTTCACATTAATGATATATGATAAAAAATCAAAAATCTAATTCTGCAGGCTTGGAACTTGCTGAGAATAATATTCTCACCAATTTAAAATCTATATTTAATTTAATTGTAGATATTTGGATTAATACACCAATAAGTGGATAAAGTTCAGCATAACATTAACAAACAACAATTTAACCCTGCTGACACTCTATCCACAACAGGTCTAAAATATGTGAGCAACTAAATTCACTGTTCCATGTTGTACCCCAGTGTCGACAAAACTTAAGAACATATGAGACAATTTACCTGTGCAGGACGGGCAGCATGCGCCAGTCCCCCCGCCTTGAGAACCTCAATGTTTTGTCGCACGGTGTTGAGGTCTTTAATGTCCCCACCTCGGCCAGCTATCAATCTTGTTACCTTTACTAGATCATCAACAGTAACGGATGGTACTGGATAAGAGAGGAGGGCTGATGCTCCACCTAGTGGTGAAACAAATGAATGACAAAAAGCTGAGAGGAATATGAATGTGTTACTACTCACAATTGCAATGAGTACATAAGAAACTTTGTCAAGAACTTTGTACAAGGTCCATGAGTCTCATCAACCCTTGATATCACGAACACTGATCTAACTTGCTTTTGTGTGGAGAAGAGCAAATGCCACGACAGTAATGACTTCACTGTAATAAAATGCAGCTGGGCTGAAGAAACTACTTGAACTGAGGTAGACAATTGACATACCAGGTAAAAGTCGCAATGACGAACAAAAGACTGCAACAATGCTTAACAATGGACCACACTGATATCTGCATTTAGAAACTGTTGTGGGCTAGAGTGGACACTTAATAAGATTAATGTTTCAGAATTCTACACACAGTGAATATAAAAACAAAAATGCATTATACATATGGAATAGCATCACAATGCTGGTTCATCTTAGTATAGAGGATGTATTTTCTTACAGAGGCATTTGTCGTAGGTTATACACCTTATTCACGCAGTTGACATGTTACAAAGAGCCTCTTTTTAGGTTTTAAAAACAATGCATTCTGCACTTAACCACTGCACAGAATGAGACTTTTTCGCATGCCTCGTTATATTTATGTGTCAATTGCATTGTTTTTTAAACCTTAAAAGGACTCTTTAAATTTTAAAATTACGACTGCGTGAATACATAAAAAAATTCTCATTTTGCTGAACTTTTCTACACAATATATATTACGTAGGGAAGTTTTAGCTGTCACTAATCAGCACTAGGTGTATGTGCAGCAATACTGGAATTATTGGCAGTTTTTGAAAATAGCAACCTGACTGAAGAATTGTTATCATACGCAATTTTTAGCAAAGAAACTGTAAAAATACCATAATTCTTCACTTCGTACACAAAATAGTGGAGGACGTAAATTTCATTTTATCATATTTCTCTACAGAAATAAAGATTAGTGAAATTTTTAGTCATTTATTAGCTTGTTTGCACCATGTAGATGTCATAAAAAACACTTAATAAAATTTCTATTTTTTGCAACACTGTAATCAGCCTTTTAAATTGAAAAATTACAGTGGCATTATTTTAAAATTTGTGAAATAACTGAACAAATACCATACTCTAAATTGAAAGTCTAACTGACTTAACTACCCCAAACATAAGAAGTTTCATGGAAGTGGAAAAACACAGGACAGTACATTTAAGTGGCAAAGACTACCATTTTTATTCCACACTCTGTACTCGCCTGTAATGCAAGCCAGTAGCAAATCGTCGCTAGTTAAAGATTGGACCATTTTCAGTATTTCCTTAGATGCTTTGTATGAGTCTGTGTCAGGCAGGTTTCGGAAAGCTCCCTCCATCACTTTTATGGATGTCTCCTTATCTAGGAGAAGGTCACTGTGAAGAGAACAACAGATAAATTAATGTAAAATGTAGCTTTTGTCACTATAAAAATCTTCTTCATTAAACATTTTGGTCAGAGCTTTTCTTAATCACCGGTAAGACAAGAATGACGCCAACACAACCGTACGTTTTTTACCAATCACTAATAATCCACTAGTAGTACAAGTGGCGTCAGCCTAGAAGATGAGATTTTAGACTTTATGTATTATGCAGTCTTTACACAAACATGCCTTTGATTTTGCCAAATTGATGTTTTTTCTAAGTAGAACTTTCTTATACTAAAATTGAAATTTATATTTTAAATTTTTCAAGAATAAAATGGATAAAAAATAAACAAAGAGAGTACAACAACAGAAAAAGTTTGGGACACTTGAGATTTTACCAATGAGAGTAATGTATAAGTGATTTTATATAGCTGACCATTGTGGAGCTGTACCTGAACGCATTTTTCTTTAGGACACAGTTCATACAATAGTATGGAATAAAACGCATACCATACAACTCATGAATGGGAAAGCTAACATTTTTGGTTTTACTTTATCTAAAAATTGTAAAATTCACCACCAACAAAAATTTCTTCAAAACCAAACGTGAGAAAACTGAAAAAAATGATTCAAGTGCAGGAGTCAATAAAAGCTGTTGGCCAGTAGCCTGATGATGTTATTAGACTGTAATTATTTCTTATGAAAAATAAAATTTACCAGGTCAAAAATGGGCAAGTACATATCTCGCCGATAGGGGCGTATAGCACTGAATGGGTTAGTGGCCAAAAGGTAGGGTATATTTCGTGTTCAATTACTACTAAAACTGCCCTGTGATTTGGCGCATTGGACCAAGAAAGTTAACTCAACCATTTCACTTCAAAAATGCTTTATGCATTCTTAGTGGTAATAAATACCGTAAACGTTCGGGTTAACGCCCATGCTCAGTTAACCGCCCACCTCCTACTTTAGGTGGATTTTCGATTTAACCGCCCACTGCTCAGTTAAGCGCCCCCTGCGATTTTTGAAGATTTCCAGTTAAGCGCCCACCTCTCGGTTAAGCGCCCATCCCGGACTTTTAAAGAATGAAGATTTAGTGCCCAGTGCTAAGGAAACACGCGATTCCCCGACTTTTGGAAAAAGATCGATGATCACAATGAGCGCAACGACGCCGGGCCTCCCAGACGGTGGTTTTAACAATGTGAATTACAATACAAGTAACGAGTTATTGTTTAGGGTCATGGACTCACTTCAAAATATACTTGAACGCTTTTGTCACTTTATTTTCTTCCCATGTTTGCAAAGTTTAAGAACGCCGCCGGCGTCAAAACCTCCATTTTCAGCGAATTTGTCTGCCGCGCTGAGTGCACTAGATAAATCATATATTCGAAATAATAAGGCCAGAGAAATGTGACAATGGTTTTGCCAGCCCTCCAAATTCTATTAAGGTGGGAAGCTCTCGTACTTTGAGCAAATCTCACAACTCACGGAAAGATGTCAAATTCTCAATATTTTGATGAATGTAACTGCCGGGTTATAGAAGATGTGTGGCGACTGAAGGGACAGTACAAGTGCCTTAATGGGTTACCGATTTCGTTGCTGCCTATCGATTTCTGGATTCAAAGGTTGGCAATAATGTGTGTTTGTGTATGATCTTGAGGTAATAAAAAACTGCTAGTCAAATTTTGTTTTTCGCTTATTGCATCTCAGCCAAACTGGCATTAGCAGATTTAACTAATGTGGCTGGCTGTTCTTTACTATTTCTTGCGTCAGCCCCCACGTATAAGCATGACTGTGTGAATTATCGTTTTCACATCCCCTTTTTCGCCATCCAGAATAATTTTGTTTATACATTGGCCAGTTTCAGCCTGAACAAAAATTCTTACCATTCGAGTCTGAAACATCTACGACGTAGACTAACTGAAAATCGGCGATAGTGGGTAGGAGATGCACACAGCTAGCTATGGGCATGGGCTTAGGGAGCATCGAGCGGGAAATATCGGAATAGGGTTGACATCGCAGTTTTGGGGAACATTGGCAACGGAGGAATATCGTAAAGAACTGGGTCTTTTGTAACAACAGCTTAAAAGTACATAGTCACGCCCGTTTTTGTTACTTAGGGCTATTCTCTTTTGATGTGTGACTTTGTAGTCATTTTGGTGCACGTGCGCAAGTTCCCACACTTTGCAGAGCATGTTACCTTGACACCAACATGTGATTGACAGGTGACTCACTCGTAGGCCCTACGTGCGGGCTGATTCCCGCCGCTATCTTTGGCCATAAAAAACGAGATGCATATTGAAAGAGGCCGTTATATTACTTGACAGCATTTCCAAGTCAAGACTGTCAGCCGACTGAGACATTGCTTGCTAACAGCGGGACCGAACAGTGCCGCAGTGCGATAGGCCTCTTGCAAGTGATATAAATAGGATAATCTGGACATCTTGCATGAAAAATAAATGTTTTTCCACCACAAAGTTTGGTAAGGTGATCGTTTAAGAATGAATTGAAACATCGCTGTTTTGTGGCATTTTATCACATATTTATGTCGTGGCTCGAAATTTTATTTTTGATTGACGAGTGGCTCACGGCCGCTTAACCCCGATTCTTGTCTTAGGCCTAGTTCTTTGCCGAGCATGTTTGGCGCAACGGCAAGTGAGCAATGCCGGGCGGTCGAGATAAAACAGCTAGCCGCAGAACCATACGCTGAAAATGTCATTGAGTCACGGAGTGTCGACTATAAACATCCTAAACACAAAAAACATCTGAATTAAGGTTTTCAAACTTTTATTACAACTAATTTTAAAACTACTCTCAGACTACGAACTTGGCAGCTCAGTACGAGACTGTAACCATAAATTTGATGTTTGCTGTGACCTCTGCAACACGTGAAGCTTGCATGCACGCACTTTAACAAGGTCACATCTTGAAATAGTTGCAATCCAAGTAGAGGCTGCGTGGTCACTGGTCGTCTGCGCTCTAGAGGGCAAAGTAACAAGACCGCAGGACGCCACGGGGCTATTACTCAGCAATTCTGTAAATTTAATAGTGAATAACTAATCTGAGGGCAAGAGAATCTTTGTTAGGATCATCCGCTGTTATGACATTTTTCTCGTCATGCGGCAACGTGATGATGACGCTCTTTGAAAAGTGCTACGCGTTCCGAGGTAGGATTAACCGCCCCGGGCGGTTGCCTGTCGTAATAAGCGCCCATGTTCAGTTAACTGCCCACCCTGGATTTCTTGAAATTTCACGTTTAAGCGCCCATGTCTGGTTAACCGCCCACCCCCGATTTTTTGGGTTTGCCAATTTAACCGCCCAGGGCATTAACCCGAACGTTTACGGTATGTGTTGCGGTGACGTTGCTTGATTTGTTGGGCAAACTGGTACCAAAAACTGGTTCCCTGACTCAAAATGTATGATGCTATACTTAAAAAATAGACTTATACTTACTTCTTGCCATGCACCTTAAAGCTATCCTGAATTCCTTTGGGTACGTTTGCTATCCCGCTCACGATATGATCCGAAAGGAGTTCCTCCACTTGTCTTAGCATACCAAGCGAAGCCTTGCCAACACCCACCACGTAGAGATTTTTATTTAACACGTAGGTCTTCTGCCCCACATGAAGGACATTGCCTTCGACTTGTAATGCATTAGACACCATCTTATTTGGAAGCACTGAGGTCACAGCTTGATGGAATATTGCCCTAGCTTCCTGTCTCAGCGTTTCCTGCAGTGGCGACATCTCTTGGTGGGAGGTCATAGCTTGGCTGTGTATGCCCCTGTGGATCAAAGGACTCCACTGGGCTGACAACTGTTTAGAACAGTAAAAACCACAGGCGACATGCTCTGACAGGAAGATACAGGAAACTCGGCCAAGCAAGCGTCGTGCATTAGCGTTCCACTGCATTTTGAGTCATCATCTGAAATTGAGACATCACTCAAACTTAAGGTAATAACTGACTGCCTCATGTACTTAGGGATGCTTCCACAATCGTTTTCAGCAATTTTAAGCTTCAAGGTTAGGAATCATTTTTTTTAATCAGCACCTGACAACAAATGAGCACCATACAAGAACACCAGTCCCTAATCCGTATTAATTCCAACAGTAATTTAATGCATAGAAACTAATAGAAACTAATTTGTCATTTATTTAGCACACAATATCACCGACAAGTGAAATTCTATTTTGTCAAATTTCTCCACAAAAACAAAGATTGAGAAACCATGGTTTGTATGTACTGTGTAGATGGCATGAAACACCTCTTGGTAAATTATGCTTATTGGCAGCAATTAGCTTTAGTCCCATTGAATAACATCCCATTGAATAACGCCCGTTATTCAGTGGTAGAAATTGGTTCTCAAATCAACTTTAAATCAGGGACCCACCTATCCGACTATTACCAAGGAACCTTCATTTAATCTGATGTGCCAGATTGGAGAACAATGTTCCACATTTTCCATGACACTTACCAGGTAACTACAGCATGTGCAATGTGAACAAAGGATGCAGCCGTCGAAGGAGATTTACAACCATGTACACCACGTGAGCATTCAATTGTGCAGAGTCTGAAAAAATCCATTCATCATTTCTCCATAATTCTGTGGCAATTTTCTGGGTTTTGCAAAACAAACTTTGTGAATCATAAAATAAGAAAAAAACACAAGTTCCCAGTAAACCCATTTCTTGTTACTGTTTGAATACTTTTTAACAGGGTACACCACTGCAACATAGTTTTAGAGTCAGCAAGATGAAACCCCTTTAATTGCTGAGTTATACAATTGAGATTAAAAGGGACCCATGAAAATGTTACCAACGTACAACTATTTCCCTCCACCATTTTCTAGTACTGAGGTTTCACTCTGTAACATACTTATTTATTGAGTGAAATTTGAACAAAATACAATAAAGACTGCATTCAGTGGAAGGTTTTCCCTATACAAAAATTCAAATGAGGTGTAAATTGCGTGTCATGTTCTCATGTAGTACTAATTTTCCCGTTGTAATAGGAAAACAATTAAAGTTACACATTATTTTTTCTTACTAGAAACAGTTTACATTTGGCTTAAAAGGCAAAAAATTTGGGCATTCAAACACAGCTTAAGATTTCAAACTAGGCTCAGACTTCTTCCAACATGGCTCAGAGCTTCTCAAACATATGGTTCAGAGCAATCTCAAGCACATGGCTCAGAGCTTTTCAAACATTAATTCAATTGCTTTCCCGGCAAACATACGGTGCAAAGCATTTAAAAATGGCGCAGTAACATTTAGGAAGAACACTGCAGTTGAACCAAGCAAAATGCCAAAAAGGCAACACGTAGCCCCTCGGCTGGCTGGCAAGAAGCCTGCAGTGTCCACAGGCAGGTAAAGTGCCGTCCACACAGACTTACCTTATAACAAGTTACTCTTGGAACTAGTTGTCACTAGGTTTGAGTACTGTCTGGACGCAACTTACCCCACTTGTGACAACTTGCTCCCCATTACCGAGGTGTAGTAACTTGTTCTAGAGCAACTTGCGCCACTTGCAAGTGGGGTAAGGACGGTAAGGTAGCAGTAATAATCAGCTGCAGTTATATAACACTAACAGCTCTTTTTTGTGTGCCGTATTCGCATCAGCTGTTCAACAAGACAACATGCACAACAAAGCGACAACTTCTGCCTTACCCCAGTTATCAGATATGTGTGTGTATGCGTGTGTGTGTGTATGCCTGTGTGTGTGTGTGCGTGCGTGTGTGTGCATGCCTGTGTGTGCAAAAGTAGGGTAGCCTACAGTTGCACAAATGCAAGTTTTTCTAGGGTAGGCTGGGTGGGACTTAATTCCCTATGCCTATACAAACCCAGTTCTGTAGAATTTTGTTGCAAAGATGAACCTATATTTTGTAGAGTCTCATACTTACAACTCAATCTAATCAGAAACGCGTTCTACAGATAAATGAAATGTAACATATCGAAGTGGCACGTTCCAAATACACTTAGAAGATATTTTTCTGGGTCACAGAGTCGAGAGTGCGAGGTCAGCTGAGGCGAGGCGAGGGATAAGGTCAAAAGTCAGACAGACCCCATCTCAGGTCAGAGTGGACATTTAGTCATCAATTGTCGAGTCCAACTTAAATGTGTTTTAATGCGCCATCTCTCTAATAAAAAGTTGGCGAAATGAATCTGCATGACATGGGATTTTGCCCCAGTTTTAGCTTACGAATCGAAAAATATCAGAGCAGTCTTCGTTTTCTTGGTTGTCCAATAGGTGGACAAAACATCTTCTGCAAAATTCCAAACAAAAAAGTAGAGAAAACAGATTGTGAAAATGCAAAAATTGTTTCATTAAAATATTTAAATGGCATTATTAGTACCACTGATGAGGACATATAATGTCTCAATACTGTAAATTTATTTTAATAAATAAATGTATTGGTGTATCGCGCACTTACTATGTCTGTCTGTGCGTCTCAACCATGAAGCTGACAGATCAGGTTGTGAAAACATTTAAAGTTGCTAAGGTTTTCCGAGAGAACACTGATCGCATCAACAGCATAAATTACTCCGCAAATGGCGAGACGTTGATCTCGAGCAGTGACGATGACCAAATTGTTATCTACGACTGTCAGAGTGGAACGTAAGTCGACTGACCGGTCATTTGTTTTGTATTGTATTGTAATTTGTATTGTCTTTGCTTTGTAGACGTACTGTCTGTAGTGAAGTAATAGCCTAGATTACCCGACCCGGAAATTGAACCAGCGACCCCTATAAAACCGGCGAGCGTGCTAACCATTCAGCTAATAGGCAATTGCCTGTCAGTGAGTGGCTTACAGAAGCTCATATGATTCACCGGAAACGCATCTACAGCAACCCCCTCCCCCTTTCCTACAGAACAGGTGCACACCAGGAAGGTGAACACCAGGTTTTCTCGCATACAGGTCATCAAATTCCCTTGGTACATTTACCTTACCACCACAACACCGCTGAACACAAGGCTGTCTCTCATACAAGTCCTCGACTCCTGGAACTTTTACCATCACCAGGCATAACCATGCATGCCAGGAATCAAACTAGCAACCCCATAAAACCGGCAAGTGTGCTAACCATTCAACTAATGCTAATAGGCAATTGCCCGTTAGCGAGTGGATATGATTCATCGGAAGCACATCTACAACATTATGTTGAATGTGAGGTGGAATGTGACTGTGGGATTATTATCAAACTTCAAAGACAAAGTCATCTTTACATTTTCTGGGCTCATCCGGCAAGCGCACCCTTGAACCAAAATATGGCATCCAAATATTAGCCATAGGGCAATTGCCCTTTAGCGAGGGATTTAAGACTAAGAGAGGCCTTTTTAGCATGAAACAACCTGAAATCATGTCAAACGCGATACAGCACTTCTTCCCCCTGGCTTCAGGTCTCAGCGACACGACCCTTGTCCTGGATCCACTACCACCAGACCAGCACCCTCTGGCCTCTCCATCGGTACTTGAAAGACTTACATATACATCTCTGGGTCTCTCTTTAGTTTAGCCCTTTGTTCTCTGCAACCTGTTTTAATGTGTTGCTGTGACCCATTCTGCCAGGACTTGCAACAGTTGTTTGAATTACCTGCAACCAGATTTGAAAAAATATTGACTTGTTAAAATAAAGACCTCGTCATCATCCAGTGTTTTCTACAGATTGTGCTTTAAAAGTTGTCAAAAGCCGTCTTGTATTCATTGTAGATAAATCATAAACTGCTTAAACATAAATTTCACTCAGTTGTCTCGGTACAGGTGAGAAAATAGCCTACATTGCATATATAGGTGTTGTGCAGTTCGTACTGTGTCTTTATCCACGTCATGGGCCACTGTGTTACTGAGACTTTCACTGCAAAAATACTCTATTGGAAATTGAAATTTGACATGTATACTGGTGTCAATTACGAAAACAGAAATATGAGGACATTCTTTAAATGACAACACTTGGTGGCTACAGTACAGCTTGATAATTTTTAATATGACTGTTCAGATCTTGACGTAAACTTAATACAGCCGATTAGGGAGAATAGCTGATCAATTTGGATCTCTGCGATACAAAACAATGAACAAGGAGTGAAGATAATGGTCCTAACAGTATGTTTACATCATTCGTGTAATTAAGGCCAGTTGGCATTTAATAGATTTATCATCAAGTTAGAACCAAAATAAATAAAATCAGTTTGAAGCCAACAGATTTAAACAGCAGAAAAATACCAAGGATTTCTGAAAGAGCTCCCATCAGGAAAGATTCCCCCATGGTGTTTCTTTAGGAAACTAGGTTTGAAGAAGCTCCCTTCAAACTTATTTTGGTATTGTTGTGCACGCCGGGCAAATGGACTCAGGCAGGTCCCCCCCCTCCTCTGCGTGGCAGCAGACGGGCTATGCTTTGAGTGATTAGTTGCTTGCATTATTCCAGTGATGATGCTTTGAGTTGTTTGGACGTCTGTATGTTAACATGACACTAATTACTGTCAAAGCACTTGTTACTTATTTCCTTATCATTTCAGCCCCAAAAGAACATTAAACAGTAAAAAGTATGGAGTGGATCTGATTAGTTATACACACGCCACCAACACTGCCATACACAGTTCTACCAAAGTAGACGGTGAGTCAATGCAGGCAAATTTTCAGACTGGCAAATAAAGAACAGGATAGAATTTTTTACCCTTGGAGACTTGGGTAGTGTATACAAATTACTCATTGGGTCATATTTATTTATTTATTTATTTATTGTTTTTCAGACACGGTCCGGTATCTCTCCCTTCATGACAACAAATACATCCGATACTTTCCTGGACATACAAAAAAGTGAGTATTCCCATCGTCCTTCCGTCTACGTTGCCGATGCGGTTTTGATTTCAGAAAAATACAGTGAGGTAATATGTTGTNTTCGTGACGCCAGTCTTAAGCTGAACTGCTTTTCTCTGAAAGCAAGGATAATTTCAGGAGCACCCCTTTTCATTACTGGCATCAATATTATCATCGGTGCACTTTAATTGCATAACTGGTTCAAGGACCATGCGTTGCATTCAATTTGTAAAACAATGGCAATGCAAACAGCTGATCAAAAGTTTGGATTTATCTTAAGTTGAATGCAGTTATCTGTTTAGACCAATCACTAATTGCCACGCAGTGTACTGAGGTATATAAAGTCCAAAATTAAAATCTTTTTACTGTGTTATTTTTTATGGTTTTGTAGACATTTGGCAAAATGCACCGACTTCATGATCTCTGATTACTCAAAACCTGATAATGAACCTTTGAAATATTGCGCACCATTTGAATTGTGCAGTTTAATTTGTGCATTGACTTATGAGGTTTGTAATTTGTTGTATTTTCAGAGTTGTTTCCTTATGCATGTCCCCGGTTGATGACACATTTCTATCAGGATCGTTAGATAAAACAATTCGACTATGGGATCTGAGGTCCCCAAACTGTCAGGTAGGAATGCTTGCACTTTGCATAAGACTTGTCCTGTACACACCACAAGTCATCAGAAAAAGTATTGATTTCTTCTCATAACAGGTCATTCTAGCTACCCTGATGGTGAATTCTGCTTGCACTCGACCGTCGTGAGGAGGAATTCTTCTTGTGGTCAGCCGCCATGTCGGGGAATTCCGGGTCATATTTTTTATATTTTTTTATGGGTAGTGTAGATGAGACTAACTTCAAAAAAATCCTTTAATTTCGGAAACTGTCTATTTATACATCCTCAATTTTTTTGGAAATAGTCAACAATCTGCCAATGACAGTGCCTTTTTGGACCATTTGTGCGTTGCTTCTCGGCTATTTAGTTGCTGTCTACTATTTTCAGAACAGATTGGAGAAATTTTTAGAAAAGTCGTGTGTGTGTTGATACTGTAGGGTATTGTTCTCTTCAATGTCTGGGCCATTCAGTTTCAGCTCGGATTTTTCAAATATAATATTTACGTAATATGAAAGATTTTATGTGGATGTTTGTGTGTAGCCGTTTACCAATGGCCTTCGGCTCATGTTCTCAGCTGTGCATTCCAAAAATTAAATCATTAAAAATTCTTGCTAACATTCAGTGAAGTGTATTGCCTGTCCCTAGCATATTTACAATAAGTCAGTGGTCAGAGTACCTGCCTAGAACTTGATAGATTTCTAGGCCAGAACAGGCTGCTGTTTTCAGACTGGCAGATCAAGCCAGGTGCATTTAAGCAAAAAAAAAATGCAAAGTTTTTTAGTATGAGTTTTTCACTATTTCGTACTTTCACAGTGTAAACATATTACCCATCAGGTGATATTACCTTTACTACCAAAATTCAGTTATTAGTAGAAAGAGTACAGTTCCTTTCAGTTTCTTGTCTCAAAATGTTTATCCTCTGTGACGTTACAGTGCTCTTCATGTGGGTGCACATTCGTTGCACTTGATTGTATTCGCTGGTTCTGCCTGGTCAGCCAGTTAGGATGATAACTTCCTGTTTACAGACCAATCAGATGTCTTGACCAGTTGATCCAGAGATAACGGCGAAGTCAATCAAGTGTACCCATTGTCATGTTGCACATGTCTGTTGAGAATTTATATTGCAATAATATTGTTCTTTCAGGGACTAATGCATTTGCCTGGCAGGCCGGTGGCTGGCTTTGATCCAGATGGTTTAATTTTCGCTGCAGGTGTCAACTCAGAGAGCTTGAAACTATACGATCTACGGTCGTTTGATGGGGTAAGGCTCTCAGAAACCTAAGTATTTGCTCGTAAGAACTCTCCTGGAGGGCAGTGTTAATTCCAGCTTCCAAGTCTTTAATTTTACAAAACCTAAATAAGTGTCTGTTAGTCTTGGGCTAACTATACGATGAGCATTGTTTTCTTTAACTGCTATCAATATCAAAAAGGTCATGATGTCAAGTTTCAGTGTCATCCCAGTTTTCAAGTATATATTTTTGTTAGGATTCAGTTTATGAGTGTTTCAGCAAGGATAAAGTTGAATGATTCTCAACTTTAGCAGTTGCAACTTGTCGTTTGTAATTCCTCTTTGAAAAAACTTATGTGCAACCTAAGATGGATGCTCATTTTCAAGCACGGTTAATGTCATGATTTGTTTTAAGAAAATTTTTAGGAGACATGTACAGCACACATCACGAATTTTTGTCCAACCGGCCGGCTAGGAGTCGACGACCAGCCGTCGGCAAATTAGCTAATTTTTAGCCGACGGGCAGCCAGCCGCAGTGCCGACTCATAAGGCGACCCACCAGCCGACTCCACAGCTCTAGTTACATGTATCAGTTGGTCGCTGACGTTCCAAAAACAAATATTTCTGTCAACAACATATTGACAAACTGTATGAAATAAAACAATTTTGAACGGTAAGATGCGAATAAGTGGTGAAGAGGTATTTGTCTCTGTACGCGGCATTTGTGCGTGAATCTTTGGTAAAGCGAATGCAATGTCGAAAGAAATTAAAGAAAATACACCAAGGTACACTTTTTGAGAAGCAAAACGTCTGGTAATGTTTATAGCGCATGATCTGTCCTCCTTAGGTNGTACATCAAATATAGGGGACAGTTACCGGTTCCGTACCAGTTATCGTCGTACCACGTCATTTCCAGCCAAACTACGGCCAGTCAATGAATGTATATTGTGTTTATTGAAATACCTGTAGGCAGTCATTAGTTTTAGCACAATTATTTAAGTTTGACTTGTGGCAACATTGCGTAGCGTTTTAAGACACATGTTTATATTGACGTCATTCAGCATTTAATTCCAACATCCAACTGCGCCAACGCCACAGTTATTTGTCAAGTCTGAAATATGTAACTCCCCTCTTGTTGCGACAACTAACTATACATGGTTTCTAGAATGTTCTGATGTTTCAATTTAGGTTTATCAATTATAACAGACAAAACATGATGTAATTACAGAAATTTATAAGTAGTAATAGAATAGCTGCAGGACGTGATTAAACTGGAACCCTCTGGTACAACACTTCGGGGCGGCAGGTGGCACCAGTGGATTATTAATTAAAATGCGTTTGCCTGACTTACTTGAATGAATCAACGTAATATCTTTGATGCTAAAATGTTTAGTGCCGATCATCACGAATTGTTGTATCGCCTCTCCTTCCCCGCTCCTCCCCTCCGGAGAGGGTTCCGCAGGAGACAAATCTCCATCCATCCTAGCTGCATGCACGTCCCTCAGGATGTTCACAGAAGTCCGTGCCCTGACTGTTGCATACTTCTGTATGCATTATACATTGCTCCTTGCTAGTTCAAAGGCTTAGTTTTGCCCCTTATATTTACCGTCAATCTTAATGAATTGTACGTAAAAGTTCGTCTTCTTCACTGTCTTAATCATATTTTCTGAACTTAGAATACATGTACGTAATGCTTGTGTAAAAATCTTGCACCTCCATTTTGGTTGATATGAATTCTGATGAGACTCGTCATCGTTCACATATATCAGTCTGATCATCGTTTGCGTATCGTTTTTGGTCGGTGACAAGAATTCGTATAAATTACTAGGGATGACGAAAAAAATTAGATCTTATATTACACCTTTCGTTAATATTAATTCTTATCAACATCTTATAACATGTCATACCATTCTTAGAAATAGTCGAAATTAATTTATTTTAAATAATCATTTGTAATAAATTTTATCAACCATAATTGATTGTGTACACCTGTTGTGCACGCGCAGACATAGTGCCTGTGTGCACCTGTCGTGCACGCTCAGATATAGTGCCCGTGTACACTTGTCCTGCACGCGCAGATATACATGTATATAGAGGGACAAAGGGACATTTTTCCCCAAACTGCTCCACCGAAAGAGGGTACCGTCTGAAATGGGACACCTTTAGATGAAAGGCTAAACATCATTAAGCTAGGAAAAAATTGACAGTTCATTCCACCCTCGTGTGGTCCAAAACGATGCAGGGAGTGACCTCCTTCAACACGAAAGCACGATTTCAGGAAAATAGAGGTAATTGATTCCAATATTGGGCCCTTTCACCGTGAGCGGCCCCGTAAGAATTTGTTAATAAAAACACAAAAAGATGGCCACTTGCATGTTGTCAATGGCCTCCTTCAAAGGCGAGGCCCCTAAATTTGAAAATATCTATATTTTCAAATATTAGGAAATGCGCAGCAATTGATGTTATCTGTCAGGTCATCAATTTTTCTCAAGTGATATACAGTTTCGAGAAAAAAAATGAAGCGAAAGTTGTCTCCGTTATCCCTTGCGAGAGAGGGGCCTCCAGAAAAATATAGTTTTGCATTCGCAAAATTGACTGATTCAATTTAAATATCCATTAAATTAGTACGCTCTGTAAAAGCTCCGCTTTACAAATTCTCTCTTGCGTTTAGACGACCTGTGCTGCAAAAGCTAAGACCCTAACGACAGTGTCCTGCCCAGGGTCCTTGAAAGGTAAACCATGCACTGATGCAGATTTGTTAAATATTCTCTTGAATTTTCTCTTTTATCCGTTTTTCGCAATCTTTCTTTTCTCGACTGTCCCCAGCACCACGCCTATGGGTTGCCACGGTTTAACCCTTACGCCTGAAAATTTTTGCGAGGGCCGTGCCCCCCTCGCTTCCCCCTCCCCCCGCTTCCTACGGCCCTGGAACTGTATGCAAATTTACTGACACATTTCAAATTTCCTTGTTGTTGATACTTTTTTATGCATAATGTATAAAAAGTTTCATATCTAGAGTGCGAAATTATGTTTCCGCGACATCATTTAACGTTTAATTTTACCACGCC
The DNA here is from genome assembly GCA_002633005.1 of Phoronis australis. Lineage (NCBI taxonomy): Eukaryota > Metazoa > Phoronida > Phoronidae > Phoronis > Phoronis australis. Next base: position 273,958 of record NMRA01000370.1, on the reverse strand, counting down.
GTCAGCAATTCAACATAAAGTTTACGTTGGTGCAATTTCACACAATTCGTATTTGTAGGTTGATTCGATTTTACCACCTTTCAATAGTTGAACAAAAGTTGATAAACCGATGTCAAGACTGGAGTGGCCACTGGTGAACGAACAACGAACAGTTAAATGTTTGTTTGGCCAAAGTTCACCCGCTAAGTCATAAAATGGTAATTACCGACCGAGGACACGCATAATCTGAATTGGTCGTCTAAGCTAGGCGACCACTTTGCCGACCCAAGTGCCGACCGTAGAGGCAACTCAGCCGACGGTTCCTAGCAGACCATTGTTGGTCAGCTGCTGGTCGGCTAGATGGCCGGTCGTCGACCAATTTCCGACCGGTCGCACAAAAATTTGTGTTGTGTGCTGTATTGAGAGTCGTTGAAACGGTTGCAAGTAATCACTTAAATAGCTTTTTGAAAACTATGTGCAATCAAACCTAGGTGGTCATTTTCAAGTTGGCACTTGCAACTTGTATGCTGAGGTAACAAATGTGCTATTTTGAGGGAGGCTATAGACCTTATTCACGCAGTCGCCATTTTAGAAGTGAGCCTCTCTTTAGGTTTAAAAAATGAACCATTTGAGATGTGAATATTATGGTACATAAAATCTCAAGCGCTGTATTTAAGCACAAAATGCAGCATTGTTTTTAAAACCTAAAAAGAGGCTCACTACTAAAATGGCGACTACGTGAATACGGTGTATAATCAGAAGTGCTGCAACAAAATCAACGCAAATAAGGGAATATTTCAGTTCTGATCAGTTTGCTTAGCTTTATTAGCGTTTTTCTTGATTACACATTTAAAGCGACCGTAAACCTGCCTTCCTTCAAAAAAATAACTTTTGATTTAAGGTACTGAACATTATAAAACTGGTCTCAGCTTGCTCATTACTCAGACTAGATGTGATTCCAGGATAATGGAAGAATTGGCAGTTTGCTATTGCTCGAGATCAGACTCATCACATTGGCCTGTCGTGCCAGGTCATTCTCGAGCACTACTGAACTGTCAAGTCATTCCTCATCTTAGTGAGGAACAAACTGATTCCAATTTTTAGCAGTAAGTGGTCTAAATTTTTTTTTTCATTGTGATATATATTTATTGAAGGATACACAGAACATACAAAGAAATAATAACAAACCCAGAAACCGCGAAGCATTATATCTGGGTTGTAAACAATTCATAAATGAAACTTATATACATAGAGGTATATACAATTAAGTAGTATCTAAAATAAGTATTCCAATACTTAGACATGCTATTACAGATATATAAAAACAAAAATATTTACAGATTCATGTAGGGAAATCAGATGCAACAATATTGATAAACGGTACATAAAAATTTGCTAATGTTGCTTAGGAGGAATTCGTTGAGAACAAAGTCAAGGTTAGGACTACCATTCAGTAATAATGTAACTCTAGTAGGGATGTTATTACAAGAATTAAGAGCGTTAACAATTGATTGGTTATCATTGAGTGCACGAAAGAGTGAGTCTCTCAGGGATTCGATGAGGGGACATTTGAAGAAAATATGAGGATAAGATTGATGGTCACCACATTTACAGTTTGGAGAGACATTACTAAAGTTGTGCCTGAACTTGTCAGAGTTTAGGAAAAGGCCACATCTTGATCTGTATAATGCTATTTCGTTATCGCGGGTAAGGGAGAATTGAGTCAAGGGTGTTGAGTTATCAAAATTATGAAAAACAGTTCTAAAATTATGTTTTATACTCGTAAAAGAGTGGTCTAAATCAAAAGTTAGTTTCTTTAATGGCCAAAAGGTAGATTATTGCAGCTTTAAGACTGAAGTAAGTGGAGGGGAAATGAAGCTTTGAGTTGCGCCCTTGCCTTCCAGGGACCCTTTGCCACATTCCGTCTGCAACAGGACAAGGACTGTGATTGGACGGGGTTAAAGTTCAGTCCGGACGGGAAGCTTATACTCATTTCGACCAATGGGCAGGTGATCCGGCTCGTCGACGCCTTCCAGGGCACACCCCTGCAAACTTTCATGGTATGTGTACTATATTTGTGTTGTATAGTGGGAATAATACGAAAGTTAAGAGCTGTCGATGTTCTTTGTCATGTCGAAAAGTACCATGTTGTTAGATCTTCACATGAAATTTAGTTGTATGAATTTTGATTATTCTTGCAGAAGTCCTTAATTTTAGACTCTGAAAATAAATGTCATTCTAAATTAATGCGTCTAATTTTGAAATATCAATCTATTACAAATGAAGAAATGGAAAATTGTAAAGTGTAAAGAAAATAGTCCCTCTCTCTGGGATTAAACAAATGTAAAAATTTAATTCTTTTTTGCATGCTTCATTTTTTGAACTGGTGGAGATCATTCCGAACTGAGAAAGTTTTACAGCACTGGTATTTTTTCTTTGGTCTGTACAGGGCCATACCAACAACAGAGGTGTTTCACTGGAAGCTTCATTTAGTCCAGACTCACAGTTTGTGTTTTGCGGTAAGTACTATCTTATTTTTGAATGTCTCGTGCACTGACTTCGGGTGAGGACCAACGTTCGTTCGTCATCCCTGTGAGATTCTTCATTGTCATCCACTATTTCTTGTTAATTTTTTGAGTTTATCGTCCAGTTTGTGATTTCCATGTTTTGGCTTTTAGAAAGATAGTTTTACAGCTGTTGTAATCTGGCGTTTAGCCAAAATGACTGATATTTTATTTAAACCGTTTGTTTATATCTTGATTGAAATTAACTTCTGGGCTTGTGAAGATATTATAGTTGGTTGTTACGAGAGACTGGGCTCTGACAGTGTATAAAATGACCTGCCAGGTCAAGGTAAATTTTTGCTCCTGTTTTAAAGCAATGACCTACTGTCAGGTCTTCTCAAGCCTAGAAGTTAGTTTTTGTCTGTCTGGTTAGTAAGGAATAATATGAGACTGATTTTATGATGGTAAACAACTTATTAAAAGTTTTCTTCTCTGACAGCTTGGGAAGAGATGGCGTGGCTTAGTGGTTTGAGCTCTGGACTCCCGTTTGGGAGACCTGGGTTCGAATCCAGGCCTTGCTGGCAGATAATTAAGCATTGCACAAAGGTGTCTTCTACTCCTGAGCTCGGTCTTATTAGCGAATGACTAAGGGAATCAATTAGAATCTGGATATAATGCATAAGCAATTTCTGGAGTTGTTCTTGTATATTTTTAGAAGGCACGGTTTATTGCATTTTATGTGTAAGGAGTGAGAACAATTTCATGGCCGCACCTCCAGCTTCAACCTCCTGAACCCCAGTCCCAGACCAGCAGCCCCTACACTTGTACCTGTAAACCCACCTGAATTCCGTGTCCGCGTCCCAAACTCCAGTACCCCACCTATGATCCGGGACCAGAGCTTGGTCCCTGGGTCTGGAGTTAAGAGCCACGGATTTGATGTTTGGTGGTTCAATACTAAGGTTTAATGGATTGAAGCTGAAAATTAGAGGGTTGGCCGTGAAATTGATTCCACTCAGAGTGTGTTTAAAAGTGGTAATAAAAACATGTTGTGTAAAACTTTTTGGTAACATTCTTCATTAATGCATGGCTTTGTTTGTTTCTGGTGTCTTAGATTCCCAACCTTTTCATCGTTTTTATGCTAAAATGTTTCGTGTGAAACTCAGAAATTCTTATCATTTCGTTTTCATCCTAACTTAGGCAAGGTTTTGTGTTTTATTCATTTCAGGCTCCACTGATGGCAAATTGCACTGTTGGAATACAGACACTGGTTCTAAAGTGTCTGTAATGAACTGTGAACACACGGGTCCAGTACAGAGCGTTCAGTTCAACCCCAAGTACATGATGTTAGCTAGTGCGTGCACAAATATGGTAAGTGTGGGGAATGTTGGACAGTTGTGAACATGTTGAACCATGGACCATTTTCATTATCTCCCATATGTTCATTGCTCGTATGGTGAGCAGAGTGAACATTGAACAGGTGTGAGCATATTGAACTACAGTGTGTTCATTTCCTCCCTTTGGTTCAGTGCTTGTACATATATGGTGAGTGGAGTGAACATTGAACAAGTGTGAACATATTGAAGTAAGGAGTGTGTTCATATCCTCCCTTATGTTCAGTGCTTGTTCAAACATGGTGAGTGGAGTGAACATTGAACAAGTGTGAACATGTTGAACTACAGAGTGTGTTCATATCCTCCCTTAGGTTCTGAATCAGTACTGGTTCAAATATGGTGAGCGGAGTGAACATTGAACAAGTGTGAACATATTGAACTGCAGAGTGTGTTCATATCCTCCCTTAGGTTCAGTACTTGTTCAAATATGGTGAGCGGAGTGACCATTGAACAAGTGTGAACATATTGAACTGCAGTGTATTCACTGTTTGCATAAAACAGGGGACATGCTCCCCCTGCTCATTCCAAAAAATTCCTCTGGTCAAAGCTCATTTCAGTTTTGATTTCGCCCCCCTCCCTCCAAGGCACGACAATTTCACCTTTGCCCCCACCCCTTCCCCGTTGAATTATTTTGTCTATGCCAGTGCAAGGATTTATCAAACAGTTTCCTAACTTTTGAGAGGGTGAGAGCATGTTTTCTACAAGTCATTGTCTGTTTTTAGGCTGTAGAATGGCTTAGTAAATTTTTAATACTTAGGATATCATCTTGTTGTCATTAGATGCGTTAGCGTGTTGCAGCAATGTAAATCGCAACTTCTTTCTGTTTTCAGGCATTCTGGCTGCCATATGTTGAGGACTGAGTAAGCATTGATGAAGTTTGAAGATCTTGTTTTTGTGAGGATTGACTTTTGAAGAGCAACCATATTTGTCGAGCATGGTCTATAGAAATAACAAGTTGTCAGTTCTTTGCAAACACTGAAATTATTTCCGTCTGAGTAACGAACAAGTTGAGACCAATTTTATAGCAGTAAATGGTCTGAAGTTAGTTCGCTTTTTAGACGGAATGCGGGTTTACAACCAGTTTAAAAAACACTCCTCTTCTTTTAAGTTATACCTTCACCTCAGGTGAGTTTCAAATCGATATACATGAACTGCCTTGTAAGTTTTGTAAATAGTATCAACATTTCTATCTGAGACTGTAGTATAGTTTATGTATGTGGTCGTTAGAAAAGTGGCTGTAGTCGCTCACTTTTTTCGTGAATATAAGATTACCAATTCGACGTTTTCTGCATGAATTATTTTATTTTTACAGTAAAGAGTCTTCAGTTTAGGACTTTGGAAATTAACCCTATTGCTCAAGATCAGAGATTGCGTACCAAATTCAACAATTTCGATCAACAACCAAAGACTGTTCACCTCGATGCTACACAAAATGGGGACCTTTGAGAATATTGCGTTGTGGCAATTCGCAACAATTCTATGATCTGTTGATCTGTTCAGACGCAATGTACGGTATTTGAGAAATACAATGAATGCCAAAATCGCCCATCTCAATCTTGGATTGAATTTCCGCGTCTTAATTTGAGAGACTGTCCCAAAGTGGAGAATATTTACTGTATTTGTCAATCATTATTAATCAATGAGTGATCAATTTTCAAATTTTTAGAGACTATCCCTAACTGGAGAATTTTTGCTTTAATGTTTAAGTGATGAAAAGTGATAACACGTAACTATGGCAATGGAATTTAAAATTGTGCATGAGAGAAATGTACGATTTTGGTACAGCTTCACCAACAGAGTGAACTGTTTTCTCTGGAACCACAGGCCCTTGAATTTATTTATTCCTCATACCCACCACTGACACCCAACACTCACTGTAATAAAACACATTTCTCATATGGTTACGAGTCGTGGGGAAATTCATCTGTCTGTGACTGGAACTTTGCGTAATTGACAAGATTGCCGTATGTATAGCACCCAAACCAGTACATAAGAGAATATGCGAAACAAAAATAGCTGTTTGCTTAGAAAACATTTATTTAAGCAAATCTAGTTTCCTTGGCAACCAGTCAAGTGATAACAGCTTTAAATTCTTGCCTCGCCACTCGTGAGTTGGTTAACAAAACTTTTCAAACAAACGCTAATCTCTATCACTTCCATCGACATAATATCATATTAAACGGTACGCAGCCTTTCTACTAAATTACACCACTATGAAAAATGTTAAGGATAGGACTCTTGGCAACACAACAGTTTTAGATAAAGCCACTGAAAATATCGACCAAATGAATTTAAATTGAAAAGCAGTTTCTTGTAACTGGTCGGTTTATCATGAAATGGGAAATCTGATAAATACAACTGCAATGAAATATTTCAATAAACTAACAATTACAACCAAATTAAGTCCTTTGCTCTCTGGAATTGCTTTTTGAGAAGTGACAACAAATCTATTTGAAACGATCACCATTTCCTGATTAATACAAGGCTAGTGTCAATGAACAGTTCAAAATCGTTTACACATCACATAAGCAGAGTGCTGGTGTATGAAGAGGGACTGGTTGATACAATTCGACAAATATTTGGGTGGATAAAAAATAAACGGAAAACATTTGTCAGTTTCAGGATAAGATGAAACTGTCCAAATATTCAATCAAACACAACATCCAGATGAAGATCTCGTCAATAACATGAAAACGAACAACAAAAAGTTTCCACGATTCGACATAAAGGACAACAGAATTTATGTCAGATTTCAAATTACACCAGGTTTTTTCTGACAAATCAAAACTCCAAGAAAGTGTTTAACTTTTCTTTCACGAACAAAAAAAAGCGATTCTGCTACTGAACTGCAAGTCGTGTCATACTCATAAACAACTGAGAAACTACGTAACTCGATACACCAGCAGGATTCCAGGGAAACATTAACACACTCTTTCCAGCCGACAAATTTTTAAGGACTTTTACAAAGGCATATGTTCATTTTCAAGGACAATATGCCTTTACTTAGAATTACAGAGCCCATGACCTGAATAGCCTAGATTTGCTCAAGACAGTATTCCTCACCCACATTCAAGCACACAAATTTGGCATGAACTCTGGCAATAGTCTCTTACATGGGTCTCCGGATTTTAAGAAGCAGTTCAAAGTTACTTGGAGCGAAAACTGGAGTTCAAAATTTGGGACCCCTGCAAGCGGCCATTACCTAGATCCCAACATTCACTTATGAGCAGAAAAGTGGGCAAAAATGAGGATCAAAACTTTAATTGTAACTTGTGGTGCAGTTAGTCACATAAGAGAGAATCCCGAACATGGCTATTAGTGTTTAATGGATAAGTCTTCAGGTCTCGTGGGTTTCATTTCCACCAGATTTTTCACAAAAAACGCTATCTACGCCCCTCAATCTAGACACCAAACAAGTAAATCCCTGCCCTTAGAAAAGACACAGGTGCCTTTGAAAAGGCTTCGAAAGTGTGCAAGCATCGAGTAGAAAACCTTACCAACATTAAATACAATGATAACAAGAAAAACATAATAAATCAATTTTTTAAGTACAAATACAAAGTACACCCAAAACCTTCGGGTGTGCAAAACAATACGACTCAAAAATTTCCATCCACAAGTTTCAAAAAAGAAAAGGTCGCGTAATCATGCTAGCAACCCCCTGGAAACGCATCAAACAAACGCACTTTAATTAAGAGTACTTGTGTGAAGACAGCAACACATAGATTTCACAGATGTCACATGCACCCACTCTTCAGTTGAGATCCAGTTTAATCTATTCCACAGTTTCTATCCCACTGTCCGGGCTCATGACATCTGGCGACGGTTTCGCTCCTTCGGGGGTCGCTGGCTCTGCCTTCAACGTGATGTTATCTTCACCGTCATCAAGGCGATATTCTGATTCGCCATCGTCATTACTGTAACATTCCAACTTTACACCTGCAGGACTGTTGTCATCGCCATCGGTAATCTGTGGAACCTCTTTCTTTATTGTTACATCAGCGTCACTGAACTGACCGGCTTCAGTCATTGCATGGGGTACCAGGGTCTGGTCAAGTGATTCCTCCTGGCCAATCAGGTCCTTGACAGACATGTCTAGGCCACTGGAAATAACATTGACTAAAAGTAAAAACTATCATTATTGTCACGGTATTTGTTAAGCACCTACTACGCTACATACCTTACAATAAAATACTACAAAACTATCAAAATACTAATTAAAATCCCCAAACGGGAAACTGGAAGTTAGTTTTGCTGAGGTCTGGGTATACATAGAACACGGCATGGGTGAAACCAGTCAACACGTAGTATACAATAGCAGTGAGAGTTCCACTTACTCAGCAGGATTCTCTATGGTACAGCCCCGTCCACGGCCCGCTCCTTCGATGGTGTTGAGCGACACCTTGTGTCCACCCTTGCCACGTGGCTGTAAGAACACAATATGAAATACACAACGATGTTCACATGTCTTCACTAAAAAGTGCTCGACCATTTTGGCGACACAAATTCTCGAGCAATGTCTAAGACTAAGCGGCAGAGTTTAGACACAAAACCTGATTTGGACGTAGAAATAAACAGCATCAAAATCACCAGGTCATAGAAAAAAACCTAAACACCGTTACCATTTTCAATTGACAAAAGACAGTTTTAACAAAGTTGGTAACAGTCATTTACAAGGGATTTTGAGAACCAGTTTTCTCCAATGAATAACAGCCATCAAACTGGACTCCGGTTGGGCTATTGCCCCTAAGGTAAAATTCAGCTAAGGTTTACAAATTTTTCTTTCCACTTACATGCCAATCAAGCACAAATAGGGCAGCATAAATTTCAACATCCGGGAATTGAGAAATAACCCGAGACCGAATGCAAACCAATTTTTGTGAGAGCAGGCATACTGCATGATTTTCTTGTTCGATTAGTCTTGTAAATGCTTTGGAGGTTTTTCATGGTAACGGAAACAAAATCCAATCATGGCAAGGAACTTTTAAGACTGACTTTGTTGGGTTAAGTGGCCAAATTTGGAATTTGGTCTCTACACTCTGAACGACCAGGAGTTCATTTTATTAAAGGTCACAAGAGGAGTCGTAACTATGACAGGTCACAAGCAAAATATTGCAAAAACATTGCAACTAAAGTAAAGTTTATAATTTTTCATATTCAGACTTAAACACAGCTTTCACAAGCCAGGTTAATGGGAGCGTATTAAAATTAAAAGTGAAGACCACCTTAGACAAGGCCAGACTTTTGACCTTTGATTAAACAAACCCAAGGTTAGGGCTGTTCCAGTAAAATCTGTATGGGAGGGGGGGAAGGCACCTTTTTTTCGCACCCACCACCCATATTTTTCATTTATTTCTTCAGCCTACCACCCGTAATTTTTTATAAGTTTGAAATGCAACCACCCGTAATTTTTTTTTGTTCTTGTGGTTGACTGCACAGGCGCTTGAGTTTATCTGTTCCTCCATTACCACTAACGTCATTCATTACTAAGAAAACATGTTTTTTATATATGGTTATTAGCCATCGAGAAATTCGAGCACCTGTGGTTAACTGGTGTTATGGGCATGCCGATGAGGAGATCAGAGGGAGTGAAAAAGTCGGAGCTTTTTGAAAGTTGCATTTTTGTTTCAGTTTTTGATTCTGTGTGGATTGTTTATAAAATTTACTAAAATTACCCACCATCAAACATTTATGGCCCAATGAAACAACAACGACCAGTAAATTTTAATTTTTTTGATGTACAACCACCAGCCATTTTGAATTTAAATCAAACGCAACCACCCATAATTTTTTATTTCAGTTGCCTTCCCCCCCCTCCCACACAGATTTTGCTGGAACAGCCCTTACTACTTTGCCCAGCCAAACAACAGTTAAGACTTTGTGTACTGAGTGGCATGCTCTACCTTTCGGTTCTGCCTGCCAGCCCGACCTCGACCCTGACCACCACTGGAAGAGATAAAACAAATTCATGCTTTAAACCCAACAACGTTGAATGAAAACACATTTTGCTAAAGGCGATTTGGCTGCGACGCGACCATCGAGTGATTGTTCACCACAGAGTGTGGACGCTGTCGCAGTTGCAGAGGCATTATGCCACTGTCAAGCGACGAGATATTTTACATACCAACCACTGGATGCATTTAACTCGAATATCCATGAGTGATGCCTAGATTAATCCAAACATTTTTGATATCTAACAGACATAATAATGTTAATTTCAGCTCATATTACCAGAAATATTTTGCATTCTACCCTGACGTAATAAGCTCGTTAGCCATTTCTTGATGTACCTTAATTCTTTTTTCACTTAGTTGTTGTAGTCCTTGCTTGTTCTTTAACACAAACAGGGCCTTTTGCACCAAAGATGAACCTGATTTTGTTCGTTTTGATCAATCCAATCTGTTGTGATTTGAACTTGCTCTCACAATTAAAAAGATGCGTACTGCATCAATCTGGTTATTTTCCCCTATTGCGAACAGTAGCATTGGAGCAACCACTTGTGGTAGCAATAAGCAGTTTCTGACCCTTCTCACCACAAACAAAACAAAATCGCCAAATGCGAACAGGCCTTAACAGTGAAATGTGCAGGTTTTTTAGTATTCATCAACATCGCGCAGACTGGTGACTAAGATTAACCACGTGAAATACAGCAAAAATTCTCAAACTTAAGTAAAAAATAATTCCTATTTTTCCTATTCTATTTTCCATGTGCTCACTGCATGCCAAAAATGTTAAAATTGTGATAATCTACAGTTATTAATGGAGGTATTGTTAACATGGCAATGTGGATACATGTCAAATATAATGAAAAGTTTCGTAAACTTTAAATCATATAACAGATTCAAAGTATGATGCTGAATCTTCACAGACAACTTGGAAGGTTCACAGGATAAATTGACAACAGCAATAACAATTTTTTAGCAACTCCACCCTCTGTATCAAACATTGTTAGCATGGCATGGCTAATGACCTTTGACCCATTGACCTGATTGCATACTATTATTTGTTATGGATTGCCAGTAGCATCCCCAAACAGTCGTGTGGTTTTTGTTTTGCTTTCTAAATTTGGTGTCATGACCTTGACTGAAAATGACAATAATAACATTAGCATAAGATGCTGGCACAACACTGTAGTCCCTATTATCTCATAGCAAGCGAACATTATGTTTGACCTAATCACCAACACTCACCCATTGTGGGGGTATAGTGGGCCTCTGCCCACGACGTGGGTGCCGCGTCCCCGTCCTCCACGATGGGATGGACCCCAACTGGCCACGACTTGACCCGCAATTTGTAGCGTACCACCACGAGGATCCACAGCTGACATTCCTGCAAGACGCCAGATACGACTCGTATACGATAATAAATAAAATGCTATATCAGTAATACAACACATTGAATTGATTTTAAATCACAAAATGACCTTTCCCTTTCCAAAATGCATTTTGCAAAAAATAAAATGTACTTTGAATGCAGACATTACCCAGCATAAATTAGCTAACACCGATACACGGATTAGACAACACACGAAACCTGCCGTGACTATGCCTTATGTCCTGGGTCTCCAAAAAGAAGTTAGGAATAATTATTGTTTTTAAATTGTATTACTTTTGAATAAAGGCTATCAAAAAACTACAGCTATTATAGAAAACTGTAAGAGTACTTACGAGATCTCGTCAAGAAAACTGATATCAATGAAATCTGGTCGTGTTCTTGATAACTTAATTATGCCATGGTTGCACCTTTCCTTTTTGTTAAATTTTACTAAGATACGGTCAGGTGACAATAAACAACAGATTGGCATAACATCTAACATTAAATTCTCCAGTCTTTTCACTTTTAAAAATAAAATTACATTTTCTTGAGTTAAATTCCGTACTTTTGTAGATATTTTTGTTGAATGCAGATTAAGACTAGTCCTACATAACCTCACATCCCTGCGAAAAGTCTCACCGTAGTTACTGAACTCTCCCAACAGACCCCTGCCACGACCTTTCTGGCCCCTGCCTCTCACAGGGGGCGCATATGAAGCCCCAGCAGGACGCGCATTCTGCATGGGGTAAGAGGAATAAGGATTAGGTATGGACTGTTGTAGTCCTGCCAAGGTGGGTCGGGCAAAGTGGACCATATCGAGCGGCAGTCCTTCCAGGATGGCCTGTCGCATCCGCTCCACCCGCAACACTTGGTCCACCTGAAAAATAAAGTGATGCCTCCGTCTGAACAAATGTCTCCCAAGAATAAAAGGAAAATACTTCAATTATGATGTACCAACCTGGCCTCCGTCGTCTTTAAAGCGCGACAAATCCGTGTTCTGGCAAAAAAATTACTTTTTAATTTAGACCACTTATAAATGCATTTCCTTTCCACCTATTGCGTAATCGAGAAATAAAGAGATACGCTTCTCTATACAACATAGCGGACTCAAAATTGATAGAGCATCACTGGTCACCAGATGTCACTCGCGTAAGTTAAACTTTTCAAAAAACACCACCACAGTGGAAAATGCAACATGTCGGACAAGCTCTTGAGCTGTTCTCCTACTTAGGGGGCGTGAACGAGTATACTCACGTGTCCGTCACACATGTCAATCAGTGAGGGGTTGTTACTGGCTTTGAGGATCTTGTAATGGAACAACTTGCCGTCAAAGAACTGCCACGGGAAGCACGCCTGTGCCGGAATGGGGATGCCGCAAACGTCGTTGACAAAGATGGTGGTCTCGATGCCATGCATGAAGAGCGAGGCAAGGTGGACGGCACGTGGTGAGATGAGTGGCAGCTGTAATGGGAGGAGTTATGAATGGTAATATACTGAATGTGGGGACAGAAATAGGCAGAGTTACGCAGAACATCGGACACAGAGAAGAGTACATGGCTGATGTTTTTGAAGAGAAAGAGAAATCGAGGTAAAGACGCAGATGGTAATGAGATAGATGGAGTTATCAAAATTTCACCACCAGATGAAGAGGAATTGGAAGGGAAAGTACTTCAGAATACAAGTGGGAGGACTTGTGAAAGAGAGGCACTTGTAATATTTAATAAGAAAACACCAAAGAAACATACAGGCCTAAGCAAACAATAGTTCGGAAACACATAAAACGAAGAGGAAAATATACTAGGCAGAAGTGCAACTTCATAGTAAACATGGTTGAGAGAGTGATGGAATGAACTAAAACATTTGGTAATGTTCCAAACTTAGGTTTAAGGTGAATACACCAGAATTTCAGAGATACACTTCACACAGATTGGATACACCATTTGCATTAAAATTTCTCATTCAACATCTCGGGCGGAACACTTTAGTTTTGAATGAACAGCAGACTGACCCATGCAAATAATCGGCTCAATAAACCGAAAGATCACTGCAACTGTTGCAGCATCGCCTACCTTCATGTCTTGCATTGTCTGCACGTCCTGAAGTAGCGGTGAGACACTTTGAGCAAGGAAAGCATCCAGCTCAATTCGCTGCAGAATGGCCTGGTCATATTGCACCATGTATCTGAAACAGACAAAACACTACGTCAGAATTCTTAGTCTTCTTACACACCGCAAGTGCATCAGATCGCATGACTTACAATTGAGTCTGAAACGATCCAGTTCCGGCCGAGGCTCAAACCTGGGCCTTTCTACTAGGCCTGAAAATGCTCGAGTCCACTGAGCTATTAAGAACACCGATCGATTACGGGTTCGAGCCCCTGTCGGGACATCACTCTTTTCAAACTTAACTATAGATCATGTGATGCGACCAACATATGATGTATGAAAATACCAATAACTCTCACCTTTACCATATCAATGCACTGATTTATAACAGCACAATCATAAAACAAAACTCTGCTTCAGTCCAGACAAGCAATGATCAATAAATGATCAAAACAGTCACATGATGATGATTACATGTCGAATATCAGGTCATGTGATCACTGAATAAGAATCATGATGCACAGCAACCATTACCAGAGCTAAGCATGACTGGAATGTCAACACTTGTGATGGACCTGGTTACCTGACCAGATTCAAGAACAATGCTTCTAATTTTGTCAAATCATTTTAACTGAAGTTAACTTTAAGACAAAATGGCCATCCACTTTTGAGTAGACTGACATTATAGGTCACAACGCTGTGTAATTCAGAACAGACATAACAGACTTGAACTGACGCTCTCAGCCGTTGAAGTCTTCACGTTTTGCTAGTAGAGCAATGTTAATTTTATAAAATGGCTGGAAGCCAACATCAGGATTTATCAATTTCTAATAAAATCACAAAAGAACAACAAATTTTGTTGTTTCATTCCACTCAAAGATAATAACTTCAAAAAGTCTATCTTTCCCAACACTAATCCAGAAATGTTTTTCCGTGCTGAAAACAAATAAAGAACCCAATGATACTGTGACGAAAAGACTACATAATTTCCAGTATTCACATTCATTGTTGAAAGTAGACAATATAGTGGTCACTTTGAAAGACAACCTCAAAAACAACAAATGGCAGCGCACATTATTAAATAAACCAACGTGTTGCCATGGCTACCTGAGTAAACAGCACATTATCAACAGATGCTGTGGTACGTAGGAGGTATTGAGCATGAGGGGCGTGTCGCTCCTCATACACTGCAGGAAGGCGCGCAGCCTATGTTGCTTATACTCTGGTTTCTGCCCCAGCCACAGGCTCTCCAGCGTGGGTACCCTCCAAGGTAGGGGCTTGACCAGTACGGAGACGCAGTGGGGGCTCTTGTCCTGCACCGACTGGACCCACCACTCCTTGACCACCACCTCTAGAGGCTCTGGAACAGACCGGCTGTACATTAGTGTCTGGTATAATGAAGGAACGATAGGAAAACTGAGTTTGCAAGATGAATAAATCAAAGTGAGATTACACTTGAACATCCAGGTTTTTAAACAAACATGGCTATTATGTTGAGACATGTATATTTCCAGCCAATATAGTGCACCATTAGCGTATTGCGAGCAGACGAATATCGCAACAAGTAAGGCCAAACAAATGAAACACTGACTTAAAGAGATAACGCCCGTGCACATCCAGGGATCACAACTACTGTGACTATCAGTAACTATCAGTTATGGGTATATTACAGATACTTTGTACTTTTGCTATAGAGAATTCTAATTATTTTTAAGAACTATACGTGTGCAGTGAAAGACCAAATTTCTCAGTTATATCTCAAGTCACTTTCCCTGTAACAGACGCCTCAAGCAATGACAAACTGTAAGTTCTATTCATACCCAGAATCCCCTTCTCAACTGAGTAAGGAACAAGTTGGGATCAGCAGAAGGTCTTACCCAAAGAGCATTGTTTGACAGAAAGCTCATTTGGAAAAGCTGTAAAATGATACATGTAACTGTTCTGCCATTATACAATACCACAGCTGAAGATGGTTGTAACACATACCTAAAGGCCCAGAAACTTTCTTGTCCAGTACTGCCTTTTCTTGCTCTCGTTTCTTCTTGTTCAAGTTGTAGAGGATTGCATAACACTGCACTCTGATTGGTCGGTACAGTTCGTGACTGAGAGGTAGGTCGAATGGTTGCTCGGGTTCAACAGAGACTGGTATTTTTATTCCACCCTGTGGAAAATGCGAAACAAGATATGCAACAAGATTCGAATGGTGTTTTTACAGCACAAGTCTAAAACATAATAAACAAATTGTGCTAGCACTAGACCTAGTCCACGTGTACGGAAATATAACGTACAAACATTATCACACAGACAACGCAGATATTTTTGATGAAAGAAGTTTAAAATAAGCATCACGTCCAATTTCATGTAGAAAAAATAAGAAATACACTTGTATAAAATGTTAAAATAAAAACTGCTTTCTAGCAATATAGATCATGAATCAGAATGAAAATCACCAGTTTTGAGAGAGGGAGGGACGCAGGGACCGAGGGAGGGAGAGGGNAGAGGGAGGGCGGGAAGGAGGGAGGGAGGGGAGGGAAACAATCAATTTGGAACTGAAAAACACAGATTCCTGATGTTGGCTTCCAGGCAATTTGCTGGTACTCGGGGTAGAATTACATAATTGAAATTGAGGCCCAGGTGTCTGTTGTGCTGCAGAAAATGGTGGAGGACGCTGGCGGTGGGGCTAATAACAGAAAAGCCAAGTGAACGACTCTGAGTGTATGTGAGAAGAAGAGACAAAGCACACTGGAGGGGTAACCTCTTTAGAATAAGCAATTCAGAATGAAATCGAACCCTGGACTGTTGTGCGAAATGAGTCAAACATTTCCAGCAATGGCGAGCTTGCAGCTCTGACGGGTGTGCAGCCATCAATCTTCCAGAAAGTTTCACGCTTATTTGAGATTGTGTTTAAACAAAATCGAAAAATATTCTGAATTGCTCACAAAATTCCACTGATCTCCGCCAAATACAACTGCAAGCTCGCTTTCCAAAACAGTCGAATGTGCTTTGAACAACAGATAACTAGGTAATGTAACTGCCAACCTTTGCCATTTTTGGGAGTAAATAAAACCACAATTGTTTTTGGACAGAACTGTGAAAGTACACACATTTGTGTCTGGTTAAGGCACCTTGCAAGGACCCAGTAGGTCACATGGTTCATAAGGTAGGTCAGTCGTCATTGGCCCACAAATATTTGCGAAAACAAAATAAAAATACATTAGGTATTAAAGAAACGAAAAATTTATCGATAAAAAAGCTTCAGATAGCTGTTGAAGTGTTCTCTGTGATAAAATTTGTGTACTTCTATTCAATTTTACATCATTAACGTCACTCAAGTGTACCTCGAATTTTCGGTCATCATTTTTCGTAACAGACCAAAAATTCACTAATTCTGACTACTACTACATCACGAACAAATACAGTGAAGTATTGGATTATTACAATGAAGTATTGCATTCAAATAAAAAGGAAGTTCACGTTTGACAGATGTCAAAAATTGCTTCATCTCGGTTAACAATCCAAACAGCCACATCAACTCCAGAACCATTAGTCAAAACCAAGCTTTGTAGGTCAAATGGTGTCATGGGTCAAAAGCAAGCTTTGCAAGTAAAACAGTGTCTGAAGGTCAAAGGTCACCTTACCTCAGCCAGCACCTGGTACAGCCACGGCAACATCAACCCCTTCTGGTGGCGTTCGCTGGCAATGCGCATGATCTCAGGGATCACTGATGGCATGGGATTCTCCAGGAGATGGGGGCGTGGCTTAGATGTCTGACTGGCAGTCTTTTTCACCTGGCAAACAGAATCAAGGTCATGGTAGGAGCAATTCCAACTGACAAGACCGTGGAACACTGGGAAACTGGTAACAATTATTTGTTAAATGGAGAGAAGAAATCTTACTTTGTTTTCTAGAAAAATGGGCTTCGATTTTTGAATTTTACAAGACTAATCCCAGAAATTTGGATTTCGATGTTTTTTTTAAAAATACATCAACTGGGTTTACAAAACGACAGAAGGAACTATCAGATGTACCCTTACAACCTCGGTACTTCTTGGACGTTCCAACAAAAACAGGAACATGCGTCTGCAGCTTCAGTCTAGTGGCCCATCTCACTAAAAGTCTTAATGAAATCTTTAGAAATAGATTCTAATGAGAGTTTCGTGAAGCCAATGACTCATTCACATAGGACTGAAGAATTCATTGAACTCTACTAAACGAGGTGGCAAATTTGCTTAGTACAGACCATCTACACTGTCAACTACACACAGGGTTTCGACAGTCACTACTAAGAGTAACAGTTCCACCCAAAGGCTCTGTATACTATTAAATGGTTAAATGTGACTTGTCGCCAATACTCTGACAGTCTCCCCTTAACCAATGCTCGTCTGTACAAAATCACAGACTAGCAAAACATACCGGTCCGACGTTGACGACAAATGCTGGGTCGGGACTCTGTCGACTGGGACTGGATCCACTGCTGCTACTTGACGAGGATGAGATGAGATTGACATCCAGTGTATTGGGTTGAGCCTTAGCAGTTGTTGTATCTGGAAGTTTGTTCACACATTACTATCCTCTTCAGAATGAAAAACACGAATATGTGCTGGGATAGGCTATTACTTGTTAGCAGTGCTAGCTATTAAAAATACCCATTCAGTCACCTGTTGTTACGCCATCTATTATTGCTAAGTAGATGTCCATGAGGGGAACCTTAGTGAAAGCCTCGTGGTTTGGGCTGTCGAGTAAGGGAGATTCAGACGCGCGACTGTATTGTATTTTTAGAAGGCTGCGAAATACACAATTAGACTACAGTGCTGGCTATCGTTGAACTTTGAACCCGTGACAAATACAAGACAGAAAAAGGTAAGTTGACAGGAAATGATTCACACATTACCAAAAACTAGAGAAGAATTCGCCATGAAACCCCCTATTTCATTAATACCCACATAGTTTGAAAAAAGAAATTATTTTTTGCCTTGTGAAATTGAAATACAAAATTGCGCAAAACATGTATGACATGAGGGACCTTGTTTACAATTTTTGTAGCTAAATATTAAACAAACATCGAGTGTATTCACGACTGAAACTTTCTCACTTTGCGAAAAACGAATCAAAACTAGATCGAGCGTATATCTTGCATCATGTCAAAAACACTCCTGATATAGACCTCATACCGTTATAAAAGCTGGCCTCAACTTATTCCTTGCTCATATCCCAGCTGAGCTCTGTGCACGAGAAGAACATTCGTTATTGCTTGAATCCTGGCTCAGCAATTTGGCCAGTCACACAGTAAATCATTTCATGCACAGAGTACAATCTCAAACAATAACAAACTTGTTGTTCTTTACAAACCAAGAAATCCTTTATTGTCTCAGTAAGGCAGAAGTTGAGACCAGTTAAGGGAGATAATTGGTTGAGATAAATAAGGGGTGGGAGTCATTCACTGAAATCACGGATGGTGACTTCAGTTGAATATGCTTAGAATACTCTGATTAAGTATTAATTAACAAGTCTGTTTCCTTTGAAGAAGGGTATATTTATACTAGATTTAAACTTTTTTGTCCACAGCCAAAAATCCTTCCGACTGTTCAGCGTACCCTGCCCACTGGTTATCTCGGTCTCGTCCAGAGACAGCTTCTCCATCTTGTTGTCAAGTTCAATGTGGCTGCTGGCCTCAGCCTCGATGACGATCTCTGGTGCCGTGGCATGTTCCTGTCCGTAACCAGACTCGCGTTCTGTATAGACGCTGCTCACTTCCGTCTGGTGGTGAAAACGGTGGACACCAGTGATAACAAATCATTCATGCACGAGGTTGTAAATGCCGATGAGAAAAAGAACGTCACCAATAAATTAAAATTCAAAATCATTTTAGAAAGCTATGTCGGAAACAAACTGCTTATTTTCCTATTATTAACAAAATATTTTCCCTCTGTTTTCAATCACTAAGAAGCACTGTTAAAAACATGCTCAAAGGAACATGGTAATGATTCTTCTCTTCTCGAAAAATTCAAAACAAAAATGTGCCACTTTAAGAAGAAAGCCAACAGTTTTGGTTCTGTTTTTACTAAAAATACAACTCCTGGCCAATGGAGTTTCATTGTACACCCATACCTGGTCCATGTCTGGAGACTCTTCCTCTCCAGCTCCAGACTGTGTTGGTAGTGTCGTCGACTGAGGAGGGGTCATGACCTGAGCACGAGTGTTGGGATAGCCTCCAGTTTGTTGAGTCACACCATGAGTGCCTGATGAAATAATTCGCTGATTAAAACGATGACAAACTCTCTTCTTGGTCACATTTCAGAACAGGAACTTAAGCAAAACAGTCACGATCTATTTTGCTACTAATGTATGAATAAATGATTTTGCGTTACAGTCACCCGTGCAAACGCACCCAGCCCACTCAGGGGCTCACAAATCACTGTAAACACAAAGAAGTCTAACTATGGTAAAATCTTGCCAGTTAGGATGGAAATAATGGTTAAAACTGCTCTTTGATCATTCATTTGGCCTATCTGTTGTTGCATGGAAAGTACATAACCACCAAGGAGACATTAATAACACAGAACAATATCTCTTCAAGCAGGGCTTGGAATGACCAATGACAGAAAACGCGGAAACTTTGAAACTTTTACGGCCCAAATCATGCCCGATAACCAGCCTTGAAATGGTCAATGTGACAAAAATCGTTACCGTTACCACCATCAATACATCAGTAGCACACCTCTTTGGCTGCAGAGCGGTAGTATTTGTCGCCGCGCTTAACAATAACACGGGACGCCATTGAAAATCCCACCACGCTGTCCCAGGTGCCCCGGCAATGTTGACAATTTACGTTCCTCCGAAACATAAAGAGCAACTTCCGCTTTTCGAGGTGAACGTAGTCTCCAATGCCGCGGTAAGAAAGGAATTTGCCGCGCAAATTTTATATCAAATCCGATTTTTTACGCGGAAATATTATAAAAAAAGCGGAAAGCACATTATTTTGAAAAAAGCGGAAATCCGCGTTTCCGCAGAAAATTCCAAGCCCTGTTCAAGGTAACCGGATACGCATTTTTATTGAAGGCGACATCAAAAATGGATGCTGTCCCCTTTAAGTTGCTTAGTTCGTAGACTTACGTTTATTCTTTGGTCTGTACTTAAGGAATCCCTCCTGAGTCCCGTTCAGGTAATACTGCACGCTGAGTTTGAAGCGGGAGATCTTGTCAGCTCTCTCATTGCACTTTCTGTAACACAAATTAACAAATGCCTCATAACGAAACTAAGTTGCAGCTGCTTAAAACAACCCATCACTAAACAGAAAAACTGACTCAAATTCAGACACTCTAGCACAGCATTTGGACTGTTGGACGCCCAAGTAACGCGAGCAAATAAGCAAGGGGTCTCTTCTCAGTTGCTAGCAGCAACTCTCAGAGTTCATAGGCCTGTCCAGAATAAGAGACAATAAAGAAATTATGTAAGATGTGAAAAACTTTATTGCAGAACCGTGTCGCCACAGCAACATATGACTATAACAGCCGATTTTACTTTAGGCCATAAATACATAGTCACGTGTCATTGGTCATGGACGCCTTGAGAAATAGTGGAAACCCATGTTAAAATCCTGGATGAACCCTTGGTGCTTAAGGACAGTGCAATGTGGAACGTGAAAGCAAAATCCCACAACAGAATACATCACTTTGCCCAACCTGTCCATTTTCCAATTTTCATTACGAGCTTCGATTGATGGAGAAAACCTTAACAAGTGGACTTTGCAATAATTTGACAACTTTAAATAATACCAGGCTGTTGTTTAGCACAGATTACGATACAAAAATACAACGAGCGGTTTGATGTACATTAGATTTTCGCCACAGGAAACTCTCCAGAAGTACCTGAATACTATTTCTCCGATGGAATCCAGATTTTCGGCAGAAGGCAAGCTTCTAACAAAAGCTACCACCTCGTGGATCAACTTGGTGGAGTCCAGCTGAAAACGAATAATATGACAGGTACGAAGAGTATATCTCAATGTTTACATATTAAGCTAACTGGGCAAATGATTTTCAGGCAATGAACTAAAGTTCATGGGCTACGACGAAGTTTTCATGCATGTGCAGAATTCAGGAGTGTATTTTTTTGTTGGCGAGCAACTAGACTTCTTCAGGTCAGACAATAAATTCAATTTTACATCCTGCGCACTTTTGTTTCCTACATCCAATCGATTCGTCCAACAAAATGACACATTCTGTGATCTCCAAAATCTGTTTCGACTCGTTGCCGTAACCCCCTTGAATTTCGCCGCATCGAGCTTGGCTTACCTGCATCACGTTCGAAAACTACCACAATGCCTTTGAACTCGTGGAGATGAGTAATTTTTTTTTCTCATGAATTTGTGACACTTATTCCAAATATCGATTGCAAACATTTACATACAAACCCTCTCCAGTATGAACATGCACTTCCAGCGTGTTCATAAATTTTGCAGTTCCCGTTGACTTTGAATTTTTTGCTGTGGAGAACACTCTACTCAGATAAAAAATCCTATTTGTATACCCACTTGACACTGAAGCCTGTAAAAAAGCTTTAAAATTGTGAGTTTTGTTTTTACTTGTTAGCGTATATTTTAACAGTAATAAAAAAATGCTTTCTTAGTATTTACTTACCTTGTAGCCTTTCTGCTCTGCGGGAATGGAGAGGAGCTCCTTGAAGAACTCTTGCAGATCAATTTCACCAAGGATGTGATTGCCTGCAAAGTGACAGGAAACTAATGAACAAAAAGGTCACAGATGCCTTCATGACAATAATGGATTGAAACTAACTTTCTTGTTTAAAGCACTGAGAATCTGTGACACGACCAAAAAATCATTAGACAAGCAAACACAAAAGTCATAACGAAGAAAATAGTTTACACACACAAGGAATACAGACCACTACTTGGTAAAAAGATTTGAATGGGCGACTTGATATTCACTCAATAGGTAGCGCTAAGAGATGATAGTCTTTTTGTTCACACTGGGACCAGCTAGTGACTGTTTAGTAACAGTACTATGAGTGAGCTCATGGAGTAGCGAAGTTGAAGGTCATTACGTTCTACACTAATTCTTGATTTATTTAGCATACAATATGGCTGAGAAGTGAAATTCCACTTTGTCAAAATTCTCCACAAAAATAAAGATTAGTCCACTACTAGCATGGTTTGTACAGTGAAGATATTAAAAATGTTTTGGTAAATTGTCCGTCATTTCTTGTTAAGTAATCAACCCATGAAAAATGACAGTTTTGGAATTATGGAGAATTATTAGTATGTTATGCATGGAGTACAGATACATTGCATAGTTTGATTAAGTACAGCCAGAATTTTCTTCGAATTTTCAACTTCAGTGATATTTTCTCAGTCTACTGTACCGACTTGGGTGTAATGTCAAACATTGCATCGATTCCTGGCCCTGAATTTTCCCCCAACATGCATGCATTGCGTGTGATCGTGTACGGTTGCTAAAGCAACAAAGCAGTTTGCGATAAACAAATGCAGTCTGCAGAACATCTAATAGAAGTCTAAGGTGAATCAGTGTCTGCAAAGTTTAATGTCAAAGTTCAGAGAAATGTCAAACCCTGAATTTTCTTTCTTGCCAGTTAGGGTCTCATAAAGCATGTTTGGTCTAACACGGTATGCATTGGTGTTGACATGTATGTTAACTATGTCCGACATATACGTTAACTATGTCCGACAGCTATGCTGTTATTAGAGAAATGTGAAATTTCCTAATTAAAACACGAACAAACACAACATCCAATGGTTGACTGGAAACAGGTGAATGTAATGTAGAAATCAGTTTGAAAAAAGCACCACTCCATAACCAACAGCATGGCATCTCTCAATCCACGACAGGTAAACAAAAGTGACCAACGAATAGGCTGATAAAAAACATTGTGAGCATCTATGTTCACTTAGCAAGAAATTAGAAAATAAGTAACGCACTGGAAATCATTCTCAATCCCCAATTGCATTAGGAGATGAAACAATGCTCGATTCAGTGACCTACAGCTTGCCCACTTGACTTCAGATAGTGTTTGGAAAGCTGGAAAAATCCCAAGTAACTACAGCGACTAGCAAAGCCAGATAATAATTCACCCAAAGTTCGCTTCAAAATTTCGGGCGACTTCCAAACTTTAAATCAATAACATTTTTTCCTAGATTCAATACCTTTGGTTCACATATGTTCTGCTCATATCGTGAAAATTTGCCATTTTGACACCCTCAGCAGTCGGCACACGCGTTCAAATTAAAACAGGAAGTAAACAGACGGAAGTAGGAATTGTACGGCAAAAATTGGAAATGTCGGACCATGAAAAATGCGCCTACAGTGTTTCCAGTCATCTGCAATCTCCATTGGTAAGGGGAATTCAGTTAGATTGAGTTAAGGTGAAGAAACCAAGATATCACTCGGAAATATATCTGAATACATTATAAACTCTGGTAAACATTGTTTAAGTGATCATAGATTCAACATGGAGACCTCAGCCATGGATTGTGTGCGGCACTGATGGGTCGCTTGAGGGTAGTGGATACCACGATACCCAGCGGATGGTATATATTTAGAGGAGAAATGGAACAGATGTGCATTATTTTTAATGATGGTGACAGCGGCACGTTTTTGTTTTTTTGTTTTTGGTCAGCAATCTCCTACTTCAGTTTTGGCAACCTGGGACTTTTCGTTAAGTCGCATTTGACGAGTTGGCATTAAGATAATGCTGAAGCACTGCAATTGCAATCACTACACATAATGCTGCATTGAGAGGTGCCAGACGCACATCTTACCTAATGAAAGTTAAAAACAAAGAAAGTCACAGGGCCCCCGACATAAGAGTGAGCAAACTTGTTTTAACAATGTGGGAGAAACAACACTGACTTTTTAAAAACAGAAATGATTAAGTGGAAGCGATTACGATGGCAACTTGACTTCGGGCGAGAATCGGGCGCAACACAGTGTCACAAACACCACGCAAGAAAATAGCATGCAGATTTGTGGTATGCAGAAACACGTTCCAAGAACACCCTGCTTTGACCCTAAGACTAGAGTGATCGTCGCAGCAAGTCCGGCTGGCTAACACCTCACGTGTTAAAACCTATCAAGCAGGTTCTGCTTTTTGTGACTTATCTGCCACGACATGGGGTTGGAAAAAACACACTGTTTTGCGACTCTGAAGATGCACAAAAAATAACCGAGCGACAAAGTAATTGACCTATCACAAGCTCCGCCCCTTGTGCAATGTCGACAAACAAACAATAAGTTTTACCCGGCAACGATTTGTTTGTTGGGTAAAATGGCGGCTTGGAAACGAAGGTGTGTCACAAATGCTGCGTTCTGATCAGTCAGTTAAGCCGGCATAGGTCAATTTATCTAGGTACTTAGATTGGAGGAATGTGAGAATGGTTAACCATATTACTGTCTGGTGAATAAGATCGCCAATTCTTGAAAAAAATAAAGGCTGGTTAAAATTTACATTATTTCATTAACACGTAATTTGCTTTAGTGAAGCACAAATTTTTATCAATGTGAACGTGGTTATTTGGGTGAACTTGCCAAGTTTCCAGCTACGGTGTTCCAAGTTCACGCATACTCGATCTTGGGATTAAACATAATTCCAAGTTTGAGCGCAATACATCTCAGCAAAATTGGGCGTGGCTAACCGACCACAGAGAACTTACCAAGCAGAGCCGCAAGCACACAGAATCTGTTTGGATGAAGATTAAGACTCTTGGCGACCTGATCAATAATATACTCCTTAGTTTCTAATGAACCTTTGTAAGTCAACTTCATGTCTTGCGAAGAAAAGTAGCGTGGTGGATCAAATATGGCATACTTTGCATCATGAGCAAAAACACCCTGTAGGTTGTATTCACGGCAATATCCCATCACTTCCTGATGATGGTCTTCCATCGTACACGCTATGTCGACTTGAAGGTAGCGCAGTGCCATTCGTAAGGCCCATCCCAAAGCCACAGGAGGGAGCCACCAGACTTTCGGTGGAGGAGTGCCACGATTGTTGATATGCTTCAACACCTGATTGGCATTCTTTCTGTTTTTAAGTTCGTTCAAAAACCACTCGTTTAACTTCATGTGTTGACTTTCTAAAGCACCATTGAAAATGACAGACAGTTTCAGCCCAGAATGCTCGCAAGCTTGCACGAGATTGGACAAGAATTGAGTCATACGATTCCACTGGCCTCCACAGACCCAGTCGGAGTAGTAGCCGCCGTAGAGTCGATCCAAACAACTCTCTGCGTCCACGGCTATGCACAGACTGGGATGCATCTCGTATTGATGAGATTGTTGTTTTGTTTTGCGCGAGTGAATCGCCGAATACGAGCGAGCAATTTGCAGCAAATCGACGGACACACACGCGTCTTTGCATTGCGTTTCAATGAATTCCTGAAAGTCTGAAATGCCCATAATGATACTTTTCTGTTGGTTTAACTACAAAACATTATCTGCCTGGCAATAAATTTGCAATTATAGCTGCAAGATGAAGAAAATAAATACCAAAATGCACACACAACACGCCCGACATGTGCGAAAAGCCGCACAATGTAATTTTGCACATGCGCAAATGCAATAATGAATTAATAATTTGTTAAATATGATTTCTACTATTCGCATATTACATTTTGATTTTCACTTAAATGAGCTTAATATAACCTTTTGTAGTTTGATTTTTACTATATAAAATAATAAAAAATATATTACTTATCAATTCAACTGGCATGTTGACCTAATTTCAATCAAAACATGCCCTGGTTATAATGAGTTTGTTTGCTGACCTGTCACATGGACAAAGCTCGTTCCAGAATGTAGACGTAGTTTGGGGATCGTGTCTTTCGTAGTTAAGTTCATTGACTCTGTGCTGATTTGATATAGACTTTTATCTATTAACCCACAGATCCACTTCGTCTGTGTACTACGTCTGAAGACGGTGTTGCACTAAATATCCGAATAACTTCTACCGTACGTGTGCGTGGCCTAACCGCAGGGATAACATTAAGAAGACATGGCGTCTCCTATCACGTTTGAAGCTGGGACGGGGGTTCCTGCAACGCAGGTGGAAATTACTGTATCGTGTCGGTAGGTTTAAGTTTTTTGTGATGTACTCGTGCTGATTATTTTGTGAAAGTTTGAATGAAAAAATACACCGCTGTGTGTTGTTTTCTACTAAATTGTTGCGCAACATTCTGACTGGATTGGCAAATAACATGTTTATTGAAACTTGAAAGTGAAAGACCATGCAATTTCCTTATCAATGTTTATGACCTTTCTTTTGTTATGGGGAATATGGGGTTATGCTTATTCTGACTTGCCAGTCAGTTACACTAAGAAAGAAATTTTGCAGAAAAACAAGGAATTGTATTTCATATCTAGCAGGGTTCATTTTAGACGGAAAAAATGGGCATGATCGAATTGACCCATGCTGCCTCAACTTAGTTTCATGGGGCAATTCCGAGGACCAATGGCCACGTTATTTTGTCCTTTTTGTGGCCAATTCTAATGTGCCTTTTAGCCCATCAGCTAAGCAATGACACGTAGCTGCGTCAATGAAGTTGTTTTTATGCCAATGACATGGAGTGCAATCTGTGTTTCATCACTGTTCCCTTAGCCCGAGGTAAAATACACTCTTTTTGCATAAATGTGCGCTCGCAAATTGGTTTAATCACACTTTTAGATTTATGACCATAAGGCAATTAATTCTCTGGTCTGTCATTGGGCTACGATACTCTCTACTATGTATGCATTTCAGCCCCATGTATTTTAAACTAGCCAAGATCCAGCTCTAGCATATGTTAAGTAAGATTTCACGTCATCAAAAATACACTTTTCTTTTAAAAATGTCTTTTATAAAATATGAAAGTACTTATGCCTTTCTGGTTCTATGCTTACTTTAGGATTTAAAACATTTCGCGAAAAATCCTAACTCCACTTTTTGGTTGCCGTGTACTTTTCTACCACTCACAACCAGCACTGATAAGCTTAGGTGTTGTCACGCGAGTTGAATACTTGTAAAGATTCAGTCACTTCACAAATCGAGTCTGTTTGGGAATTCAAAACTGTCGGCAATTAACAAAAATAACCATGTTGCGAAGAAGAAAATTGATGACAACATCTGTTGTTTAACCTTTAGACTGTGAGTTTAGATTTCTTAGAAGTACATCTTGTCACTAGAAATAATTTAATTGACTTTCATGCTCTGTCAATATCACACTTTGGCGTCTGAAAACCAACATATTGTTCCAGCATGAAAGTCAATCATTGTTTTATTATAAATATGATTATATTCGCCAAGTAATTCATAGAATGAGCCTATGTTTAGGCTTTCAGTCAATCATATTTCACTTGTTCGGTCAATAAGCTACCACTTTTTAACCCAAAACATTTGGAAGAGATTTTAATAGGACTTCCAGGAAATGTTAGCAGTAGAGAATAAAAAAATCATTATGTTTTGAGAAAGACACCGTGTCTTGTAGTCATGCAGCAGTAATTTTTAATGCAAAACAATCAGCTAAGGCTTAAATTGTAATGTAGATACATTATGTCTAGACATATTTTATGAGTCTATATTATCATGTCATGCAGCTGACCATATTTTCTGAAAAGAAAATTAATCGGGTACGTCCTTATCTGGAGCATGGCTTTCAAGCATGGTTTCACTTAAAGTATTTGTGTTTTGGTGCAAGTGACTAATTTCGGAAATAGGCACAGCTTACAATATAGGTGCAATAAGGCCTAAATATGCTCATAGGCCTAAATATGCTCATAGGCCTAAATATGGGCATAGGCCTAAATATGCTCATAGGCCTAAATATGCTCATAGACCTAAATATGTGCATAGGCCTAAATATGTGCATATGCCTAAATATGTGCATATGCCTAAATATGCTCATAGACCTAAATATGTGCATATGCCTAAATATGTGCATATGCCTAAATATGCTCATAGGCCTAAATATGCTCATAGGCCTAAATATGCTCATAGGCCTAAATATGCTCATAGACCTAAATATGTGCATAGGCCTAAATATGTGCATATGCCTAAATATGTGCATATGCCTAAATATGCTCATAGGCCTAAATATGCTCATAGACCTAAATATGCTCATAGGCCTAAATGTGCTCATAGACCTAAATATGTGCATAGGCCTAAATATGTGCATATGCCTAAATATG
>NMRA01000370.1:217403-245270 GCA_002633005.1 Phoronis australis | reverse complement strand
CTAAATGTGCTCATAGGTCTAAATATGCTCATAGGCCTAAATATGCTCATAGGTCTAAATATGTGCATATGCCTAAATATGTGCATAGGCCTAAATTTGCGCACATGCAGTAAGAGATCCGTTTCTTTCACAGTGGAAACGTAGTGGCTTTGAACAGAAAGGTTGTGGGATCAAATCATGTTGGATTTCCATTTCTTCACAAAAAAATTTCTAAACGAATTAAAACGTCATTACCCCAACATAAATTATATGGCATGAAAAATTATCGTATCCAAAATATTGACAGCTAGTGAATTATGATTATATAATCTGTCTTCCAAATCATAAAATAGTAATTGGTGATTGCTGTTTAAATGTTGCCAATCCTGCGTTTTTTTTCTTATTTCAGAAAGTTAATAGACATGGATGTGTTTTCCAAGTCGGATCCGTGTAAGTTTTGCAAATCTCATATGTGTGCATTCCCCACTTCTCATCTTGGTTTTCAGTGTTTTTAATGCAAGCCAACTTGTTACATTGCATTTTGATGTGGAATCTTGCTAAGCTCAAGAAATTGGGAAAAAGGGATAATATCAGTATTAGATGTGGTTCGTTTGTTAATCATCTCAGGATTGTCTGACATTTTGAAAAGTAAGCCAGTCATACAATGCATTTTTCTACCTCCACAAAGGAAGAGTGTTCAATCACTGTACTGCATCGTAGGATATGGTGATTTCAGTCACAATTACACTAGCTTAACTTTTGTCGTCAACTTTCTGTCTGGACACAGTAAGGGTTGACGTGATGTTCTTCGTCATGAGCTAACATCAATCAGCGGCTAGTGCAGTACAATCAATCAAGACGCTTTCAGCTACAATGACAATCACCGTGATGTAGACTGAAAGATAAATTGAATCCATCATTGACTATATTCATTCAGTCCAAACTTGTCTATTTCAGTGTGTGTTCTGTACGTTAAAGATTTTGCAAAGTCTGATTGGCGAGAGGTAATTTTTATGAGTCAACATCGGCATGTGTGGGTTCACATTGCTGCCGTCTCCGGGGACGCGATGCTTGCTTCTCTCTACTTTTCTAACGTATGGATAAAGTGTACATGAAACGCAAATGTTCTGATAATCGCCACTTTCTGGATTACCTCAGTGCTGCGTTGCATGAAATAGTCCCAAACAGGGACTCAACTAAGTACCCTAAATCTTTTGCCTATTTGTGTATTTGTTTACTCACAGATGTAATATTTTTTGTCATTTCATCTTTATTATGAGCTCCTCTTTGACTGATGACAATTTTTAATAATATAACTAATAACGAAGCCTGGAATGAAAATGAATGTGGACTTAGTCCTTAAGCTAGGGTCGTTGCATGAAAAGATCCCTATATATTTTTGATAATATTAAGAATTCAATGTCAAGTTGACTCTTGATTTGTATCAAAGCCAAAGTTGACTTAGTAATGAAACTAAAACAGCATAATAAAGCACAATTGGTGTTTTCACAAGTCCACAAATACGCAGTAGATTTAGGGAACTTAGTCGAGTTCCTATTGGGGACTGTTTCATGCAACCGGGCACAGGAGCCTTAGCTATTTTGTCTGCAATTATTAATAGCCCACAATGCTAAGCAGCGTGTCTGCAAGGCACTTGGCCACAATTCTGCTCTGCTGCTGTGCGTTTATCACCGTTTTTTTCATTGTTTATCATGTGTCATTCTCATGCCAATGTTTCACTGTTACTAATAGTGAGTTGTAATGCAGACATCAAAAAGTTTGAAAAGTTGAGTGAGATGAGGCATCATAAACCATTCCTGCTTTGAAATGTTCGCTCGGAACATGTGTCCGTGGCCCCATTTTTCAAAAACTGTGTTAATGATACAATGTATTTTCTGCCTCCACAAACGAGGGGAGTGTAATCCGGAATGTGGGAATTATTGTCATATTACTTTACAATGTTTTGAATAATCGAAAAATTACAGAAACATTCGTTTCACACTACTTGCAATAAATGATAATTATGGAACTGTTGTTTTCCATGAATCACAACTTACAAAGTAAAATCAGCATTTCATAATTTTACTAGTATTTATTCACTCAGAAATGTTTGTTGGGTAAAGTTGCATTTCATCCTGTTAAGCTCGCTAAAAAATTAAAATTGAAAAATTAAAATTAATATAAAAATTGAATTTAGTCCTTTTACTCTCGTAAAATCAGTCTCGTAATATTCCCAATTGATTCTACTTCCGTAACCATCATGCGTGAATGGCAATGCATACATAAATTCGCAATTTTAGGGTTGTTTATCCCAATAAATTCTGATTTGTTTATTGAGTTGCGGATGATTTGGTGTTCTTTTTGGCTGCAGAAACGGAATCCTCTCGTGGTAAACTTCGGGATTTATTAGAGTGCAAGGCCTAATCTGATTTTTGTCTTTAGTCAGCCAAACAGCTGTGAAATGCAGTTTTAAACTGCGATACCATCTACCGTGAACTTGACAACTAATTTTTTTAAAGCGGATCTCAACTTGTTTCTTATTCAGATTATGCGTGAATTCTGGGCTTTGGGAGAATTGAAAGTTTATCATTGATTGAGACTGAGCTCTTTATGTGGACTTGTGGTGGCATTCATTTTGTATGACGAGGATGGTCTCGTGTTACGACAAACTTGTTGTTTTTTCGAAGCCCAGACTCACTTCTTATCTCATTGTTAGGAAGAAGCTGATACCAGTTTTGTAAAGCTAAACAGAATATAATGTTTAGGAAGGTGGAGTCGTAGCTTCTCTGAAAATTTATTCCAAGCTTAAAAAATGTCTCGACTTTGTAGTTTGGAAGAACGGAGGTGATTTGGAACAACCTTAACCCTGACTTTGTTCAAAAATTCGAAATGGAATATTTCTTTGAAGAAAAGCAGCCACTTAAATTTGAAGTGTGAGTATATGTATACCAGGCAAGTTTCATTTTTCTGTTTCTGAATCCTTGTTTTTAGGCATTTTTGATTAGTTTTGAATTGTAAAGCAACTATTTTATGATATGTGGATCAATGATTAT
Organism: Phoronis australis; assembly: GCA_002633005.1. NCBI lineage: Eukaryota > Metazoa > Phoronida > Phoronidae > Phoronis > Phoronis australis. Next base: position 242,238 of record NMRA01000370.1, on the reverse strand, counting down.
GGTTCAATGCCGTAGTTGTTTTGGTGCACAAAAATGGACCTTACTTGAGCATTGCCTATAAACAGGCTTTTTAACCACATTGGTTCTTGTACAAAATGAAATGTAAAATACAAATTAAGTGTCTTAATGTGCTGCCGTTAATGTACTTCCTGTCGAAAATTTTACTTCTGATTCTAACCACTTCCTGTTATAAAACTGCATCTAGACTTGTTCTTTTCTAGTATTAGATGCGATTTCTGGATGTGGGAGAATTACTGACAGCTTTTCATCCATTACCAAGCTCAAGAAGTCAAATTAACCTGGCTGGTCATTTTATGCCAATGGTTTCTTCTTCCCAAGTCAAGAAATTATTAATAATCTGAGTGAAGAACAAGTTGTCACCAGTTTTGTAATGGTAGTGGACCAACAGACAGAACTTTTGTGACTTTTAAAAGACAGTTTACCTATATTTTTCAGTTACGACGTTGATTCAAATGCTCCAGATTTAAAGAAACATGTAAGTATCATTGCCGTATGCCTAGCTCCATGCAGCACAACCACAAACTTTTGTTATGTTCTGTGGTGAAACCCTTTGTTTTAGTTCTTGACCAATGTGCCTGTATTAGCATTCTTTATACCACAATTTTAGCATCGAATGGCAGATACAACCATGTAATAACCCATAAAGTTATCTCACTAGTGAGATAACATTTTGGCAGGAAACCGAGGCCGGATTCGAGCCCGGGCCTCAACAGTTGTAAGTCGCCAACTTTACCACTACACCACTCAGCGGCTGACGTCATCAAACGTGAAAATAGAATACTTAAATGAGCACGCGCAACAATCGCATGTTCAGCAAAGGGCATTGCACCGACAATTATACGCTATGAAAAAGAAGACGCAAAATTTCCATAAAAACAATATTTTAATTCAGTGAAATTTTTTTCTCGTGTTCTCTCACTTGTAACTCACCGATCTCCAATTTGAATGCAGGTGTCGTGTGGTCGGGATCCTTTGACTTGGAGTCAGTTTAGTCAGTTACTAGTGGTAACCTACTTTAGCAGACGATGTATTCCCGGTCGAAGCTTAGCGTGATAAAATGTGTAGTAAGCTATAACAGTTGCTAAACCTTAATTTATAGATTCACTTTATTTATATTTTGTTTTATTTTTCAATTGGCTTTGAGTAAAAGCATTATTTTACAAAAATATCTCGGCTTTGTTAAAAGATCACAACCTCCAACCCCGGGCCTCTGACATAGAAAGTAGTTACAAAGGCGAGTCGAGAAAGGTAGATCGATTCATTGCAATGTTTCTCGTTCAGTATATGGTATAAATAGATTATTACATGTTCTCAGTCGTTATCCCCCTTATCTAGAGCCCTCGTGGATTTTGTAGAATTATCACCCTCGGGGCTAATGTCCCTCGGGCGATAATTACATGTGATCACACTATATGGACCAAATGCAGTCATTTATTTCCAGTCATCGCCTGAAATGATTCATCATCTCTGTCTTAATTTCTTCAAGTTTTTGTAGTTTATGACTTCAGCTTAAGGTCATTAACTCAGTGTTTGACTTAAATAAGGAAATGTACTGCATGTTTCTTTGACGTTTTTCATAGGATTTTCTTGGCAGAATGGAGTGCACTCTGGGCAGGATTGTCAGCAGTGGTCGCCTACAGAAACCTCTCAAGTAAGTCTGTTTTCATATAGTGACCTTTAAGTTATAGCCGTCTTTCTTCGTACAAACTTGGTGATTCAATGTTTTTTTGTTTTTATTGTTCGAACCATTGTATGAAGAATAAACTCTTAGTTAAAAGGATATAATATGAGAAATTCCTCTATTTGGTCATTCATTCGACATGGCATAAAACTTGACTGAACAAATCCTCAGTTTGCGTTGCCAAGAATTATACGATGACACTTGGCTTTACCTCAAAATCCAACTGCTTCCTGGTGGTTTGGTTGTTGGCCTATCATGTTGCACAAGCATCAGAGAAGCATAACATGGCAACATTGTTCAAATGTTTTAGGTTTTAAGAGTCACATTTCTTGTACGATTTTCAAAATTCAAAAACCTAACCTCGTGTACTTTTCACGAACTATTCAAATATGCTATTTAAAACTTCCAAAACAAAAATTTAAAGACCACTGTTGTCTTCCCTAGTGTGTTTTACGATATCAGTAGCAGCCTGTGGCGTCCAGAGGAGATGTATACAATTGCATGGTGTCTTTGATTCTTGCAGCAGATTTCGCGGTAGGCAACCAGTGGAATTGCTCAGTCTTGAATGATAAGGATGTCAACGTAGGATACTTTTCATGAGTAGTTGATTTTAAAAGTTGCCATGACATTGTATAACATTATGTGTTTCCATGATCATGAGCTTTGGAGCTCAGTGGAGCCCCCTTGTGATCACTAGGAAAAACAGAGAACTTATCAATATATTATGTTATTAGAAAACGTGGTCACTGGTGCGGGATACGTGCCTGAACGACTCGTGCTTGATCTTCAAGTTTTCCAACTTCTTATAAGTTCATGTGCAGACATTTTTATTTTATAATACGGTTAGACCTTGCCCGTGATGCCATTGTTATGATTGTCACATGACCATATAGGCTAGTTGGTCATATGTGAAGTGGCTCCACGAGTAGTCTTGTTTGTAATATGTGCTTGGCTGGAGAATAGATTTCACGGATCCTTTAAGGAAATAAAAATAAAATTCTCTTGTCACTAACAAAGTGCTAGTGCACTTAGATTTACTTCCTTACTTTGCATTTTATTTGATAAGTCACATTATCTGAATCTAAATAATGTGCCTGTGATTAGATTTTATACGAGTAATTTACACTATTTCAGGGGTCCCAAAGCTAACAGTGGCACAATTATATGTACGTGATAACTGACTGATATTTGGTTCTGCAGGTCTCATAATATGACATAAATAGTCGCTTATTCTTTGAGAATGACTGTGTGCAGGACTTCTGAAATAACATAACTTAGCACAAACTTCCCCAAAAAGTGCTGTGATGAGAACAAACTGCACTTTTTTCTAGCTCTAAGCAAGATTCAGTTGCGAACATCTGACACCAAACATTTCATAGTAATCGCATGAAACTGACTATTGCTTGATACAGTGTCTCAAATTTTTTAAATTGAATTAAAGATGCAATATAACTTTTTCTTTCAACCGACAGTTTGAAATTTTAACATATTTTGCCTAGACTGAGTCTGTAGAACTTCACACAGATAATTCACAATTGGTTTTCGTGTCAGATGTCTCTCTGCTTGAACCTGACTGACCATTCTCATCTATTTGCATAGTTGCTGCAGATTACACGATTGCTTCCATTTTAACTAACTCTGCTCAGCAATATCTGGTATCTAACTGCTCTAGTTATGCAGAACACTTTTACTTGAGTTGGTGGGACCTCTCGGATCTCTGCTTTCATTTAGTGACTAGCTTTCTACACGGTTGCTGGTAGTTGCTTGCAGTGCTCAAGTTTCAGCAAATAAATGTGCAAGCGCCCAATGGCTGATCTAAAGTCAAGCTGGATCAAGTTTTATGCTTCAAGTTCGTAGTACCATAAATTACTCCAATGCGAATTTTCCATTAAGTTACTTACAATTTGAAACTTGTACAAAGGCTATAGCTATAAGTGGTGTTGAATGTCTGCATGGTCCATTGAGGGTGGAGTGGTGACAAACGGAGGATTGAAATGGATTCATGGATGGGTGGTGACCAAGGAAACCTTACATGAGGTTTGTGGTACTGGGGACCCCAAAGTACATCCGCCACACCAGACACCTAACATTATGAAAAGAAGATAGAGTAAAAAATAATCCAGTTGCGCAATGGTCCATTTTGTGTCAATTACCAGTTGATTTACTGATGTATCCAACAAGTGTCACTGACAGTTGTGCATTCATGCAGAGATGACTGTATCTGTATGATCAATACCAAATTTACAAATTTCTCCTTTCTCTCCCTGATGCTTCCAAGTAGTGTGAATTGTTACCATACTGCATGTATTTCAAAGGCTATCAACCTTAAGAAACACTTGTCCCCCCAGGGTGTTCTGTTCCACACATAGCACATCAATGCATCATTGGGAACAGTAATGAAATTGAATAAATAATGAAAATTCATGGCAGAGTCACCACTTGTATTGAACCCCTAGTCATCACTACTTTCATAATTACCCACCCAGACGACACCACTGATACACCAAAGACAAAATACCCAGCCAGAGTGATGCCGAAGAAGACAAAATGCTCACTCAAGATGGTGGCATGTCCTTAAAAACCATTCTTATCTAGATGCTCCCTAATATATAAACGCAATATTCATGTCACATGAATTGGGTAACAATTCGTCAGTTTGGGCCAGTCTCTATTTTGGGGCGCTAATATTCAAATATTTACCATTATAATCAATGTGGTTCAAGTTTATGGAGTGGTAATAAGGATCAGTTTAACTTATTTCTGGCATTGCCTCTCTCTCCATTTAGTAACAGCTGAAGAACTGTCTCACTGCAAAGAAGAGATTACCATGCAGTTTGCTGGGCAAAAGCTAGACAAGAAAGATACCTTCGGAAAGTCCGATCCTTTTTTGGTATTTTATAGAGGCAACAAAGATATGAGGTACAGTAAATGAGTAGATTAAACTTTTAAATTGATGCTTATTTATTAATTTGACTCGTTATTTGATGTCATTGTACGATTTAATTATTACAAAATGTCCATCTTAATGAGCAAAGAAATATATGATATCAAGAACTGCATTGCTGTGCAGTAGTTAACAACAAGGCTCTGTTTCATGAAAGTGATTTAAAATCTAAGTAAGGAATTTGGTCTTGCGCTCCACATAACCATTTCCGAAAAATAATTACATCTAACTCTAACAAAAGTACGAAGTATCTTCTAATATACCCACAACTGCTTCTTACAAAGAAAATTTGTACAAATTATTTCCAGGCTGTGGTGTGCATTGACTAAACCTAAATTTTTGGTGTAAATTGTAATTGGGAGCATTAATTGGGAGCATTAAGATTAAATCACTTTTCATGAAACTGTATTTGCCTGAGAAGAACTGTGTTGAAGATCAAGCAGGGAAGAGAATTGTCTGCATTGTTTAATAGCATATTTGAGAGCTATCAAATTGTCCATTGCCAAGTTCCATTTAGGCAACGTGTTCAATAACTTGGGAAGAAAAGGTCACCATGCAGAAACTGCAATGTATTGTTTTAACTCTTGCTAATGCGACGTCGCCACTGGGATGATCCCTTACATCTTTATACAAATATGGTGGGACAGTTCACATGGAACAAGTTGATCTGGTGCAAACTGAACCACCATGGTGTCAATTTGCACCGAGCCAAATTGTGTTTAGATGGACACTTGCACCAGAGCATCTTGTTCCTTTTTCATTTGTGCCATGTCAGATTTTTTGTCTTGTCAGGGGCACTTATTGAGTTCAAAAGAAGCCTTCCATCATGTGCAGTTTTACTGGTATTTGTTTAGTACATTAGCAGTGCTTTGATGCAGCCGTTGTGGTTGAACAAACCGAAAGGTTGAGGAGTAAATCCCTTCTGTAGGTAATGTGTTCTTGCATTGCCAGTTGACTCCGATGAGTGAACAAGCCATCATTGCTACAACATGCCACGAGAGCTTTGGATGAAAGGGAGAGGGGTTGTTCTTATCTCTCTATTTGTCACTGTTGTCTCAGATTACTATACAGTTCAGTGTTGCTGAGCTCCGCCTCTTTTACCACTCGGTGGGTATAAATGTTGAGAAATTTTTCATCATTGGCAGTTTTTGTTTGGACGAACTTGCTCTGAGGTTAAATTTTGAGAATCAGCGTCATGTTGGGTGTAAGGTACAATTGTTGTGGTCATGACGGCCATCCAGGTGAGTTGAAGAACACTCCAATCTGGCTCACACTACAGAAAGCAGTGTGCTGCTTGTGGCCATATAATGTCAACGAATAACAAAAGAGTTACTTGTGAAACTTTGTTGCAGTTACACCGTGGCTCATAAGACAGAAGTCATTAAAAATACACTTAATCCAACATGGCAACCATTCACAATCTTGGCCCGTGTTCTGTGCAACGGCGACTATTTGAGACCACTAAAAATAGAGTGTTATGACTGGAACAGAGACGGTGGGTAAGTTAAAAAAGTTTGTATTTGTGGTATACAGTCATATCTAAGAGGATAATTTTGAAGAAATATACTCTTGTAGATAAGTCGTTACAAAATTGCTAGAGAAACAAAATCTCATTGTTTGGATCTAGTCTCACTGAAAATTGTTTAGTTATGCATTGCCCAGCGTTGATTATTGGATGTCTACGACTTCTGCAGCACTCCCCAGTGGTACTTTTAGTTTTCCATGTGGCAATCTCGATATCTGCTTGGATTCTGATGTCTAATTTTCAGTTCACGATAGCTCTTCAGAATTCGTGCCAAAACCAGATGAAATCTGTGCACTCAAGAAGTAAAAGTTAGAACTAATCCCAGTACACATTAAAAAGCCAGCATATGTAGCAGTGCCATTTCATATGCACCCCTCCATATGCACCCCTCTATATGCACCCCTCTATATGCACCCCTCCATATGCACCCCTCTATATTTTTGTCGTTTGCGATGCTTTGTCATATCCAGTTTTAATTTTTTTATTTCAGTCATAGCTTGATTGGTGAGTTTGAAACAAGTCTCCAGGAGTTGACTAGAGGAAAAGGCCTGTCAAACGAATACGAATGCATCAACCCAAAAAAGAAAAAGAAAAAAGGCTCCAGCTACAAGCACTCAGGAATTGTGAGTTTTCACTTAATGCGCAGTGTCACTTTTTATTTGGCTGTGAAACTTGGCTGGGTTTCAGCTGCTGTAGTAAAACCAGTTGATTGGAGAAGGATGATGTTAGCAACAGCTGCAAAATCTGACCAGTTTAGAAGAAATGAAATTTCATTTTTTCATTTCATAAAAATAAGTAGGTCTAAATAAATGCTCATTATTTTTAAGCTTCACTATAACACAGCCCCCACCTAACGTTTTGACATATTGTGGGCCTTTGGAAAATAATGAAAAAGTAAGTTTTGGCAAAATCTTTTTGTTCTGATGTGTGAGATTTTACTACAAATTAGGTTTCGATATACATGCTGTTTGTTATTTGAATAAATATTGCTTGATTAAACGGGCAAGATTGTGGCTCTTAAAACCACTTACTGTGATTTGTTTTTTTTGTGTTCACGTACCAGTTTGATGCCCGTTATTCAGTGGATAAAGCTGGTTCTCGAAATGTGGGGCCCCTGTAAGTGAATGCTACCGAGTATTGAAATATTGGCAAAGAAAATAATTTTTCAAGTTTATTTTGAAAGTAAGATGTTTTATGATTTCATGTTTAAATAGCAAATAGTAGGAAAATGCAGGGCAGAGATTCAGGAATTTTGTGAGTAAGCTGTGTGATCCGTCCTTTGCTTGTAATGCGTGGTGATATCTCGCAAAGACTTGTGTAATCTTGCATTTTCATCAGTGTATTGCCTCCATGGAGCGGGCACCATTTGTAAGCTTTGTTGTGTCTAATTTCTAATTTCAGATTTCCTTGATAACCTGCAAAGTTCATCCTATTTTCTCATTTCTTGATTTCATCAAAGGCGGGTAAGTGGATGTATATACAGTTGGTTTAGTTACTTTGTCTATAGTGAACCTTGGCTTTGAGGATTTCTGGAGAGGCTTCAGGTTAAAGGGACTGCAGACAATCGTTGTGACCTGATAAGGCCAAAAGAGCATAAATTAGTCTGGTCTGTTCTTTTTTCTTGAAAATTAAGTTGGTGTCATATTTGTTTCTAGTTGCTCATTTTTTCAAAAAAATCCTGAAATGAACAAAAATGATGCAGAACTCATTTTTCTTTTGTTTTTTTTTACTCGCCACATGGCAAACTTCGGCATTTCAAACCTTGCTTACACTGCCTTTGTGCAGTTTTCCAAAAAAACACGTGACCTTGACAGAAATTGATATGCGAAAGTGTTTATGTAGTGTTTTTTAATCATTGAGCATAGATCTCAAAATGAATCCAAGTACAAACCAGAACCAACTATTTTTTTCTTGCCTAATATAATTGTGTTTGCTAAGTGAGAGTGGAACAGTGGAAGGTTTTCTGTGTGGTTAATAATGCCTTTTTAATGACGTTTGCTTCTGAAAGTGGACTGCCACTATTTTAAGAAACATACAGCATACTTTATTGTTTGAATGCATCTGAGAACATGTTTCTCACAAGTTTATTGATGGTTTCAGTGTTCTTGTTCATAGACAGAACTGGAATCCTATAATGGTAAGGAATTTATGAGACTGGTTTAATCAGAGTAAAAGATCAAATTCTATTCTTGTTTCAGCTAAACAGGGCAAAATGTGGCTTTAAACTTTCTTCACAATATCAAGTCTTAAGGTGACTTTTCTTTCAGTACTCAGGTCCATTGCAGCGTGGCTATTGATTTCACAGCATCCAACGGTGACCCCAGAGAACCAACATCGCTGCACCATATCAACCCCAATCAGCCGAATCAATACGAGAGGGTGCTGCGAGCTGTCATGGAAATTATACAGGATTATGACAGGTTTGTTAGTTACATTAGATTTAGATTAATACGTTTTCTCCAGAATTAGCCTGTTTTGTGAAACTTTTATGGTACTACCACTGAGATATAGAACAACTTTGGACTAATCCTAACCAAATTTTGATGAGAAAATCAAGCATGTGTGATTATTAGCCCATCCTTTCACCACATGTACTTTTGGTGTGATTTTGAACTTTATTGATACCCAGTTCACATGGATGTGATTCCTTATCCAGGACACAGCATAGTGAACACATGAGGAACCCTTTCCAGCNCGTTTCTACAAAATTCGTTCTCAGCCAATGTAACTACCATATAACAGGTTTCTGGTTCCTCCATATGAAAATCCAGGTCAAAAAGAAGGTCACAAGTAGTCCTATTCAGTTGGAGAATTTTATGATGCCATTTTAACTGAGGCAGGCCAGCCAGCTGGCTCTCTATTGTGTTGGCAGGGAATGGGGTAATTGAAACTTGCGCTTCAGTTAACAATTCTAATTGGGTTTTGGCTTGAATTTTCAGCAGGGATAGATTCGTCATGACCCATTTTGTCAAATTTCTCAACAAAGTGTTATCATGATTGTATCACACAACTGTCAACAAATAATTAAGCATTAGCACTTTAATGACCTAAGCTTCAATAGAAATTAGAATAATTGTTAATAATTCCTTTTATCACAAATTTTCACCATATGTGTTTCTAAAAAGGGGCAATCCTGAAACAAGAAATTTTGAGTTTTATCTGGGGTTCATGACTGTAATTACAGCTAGTAAATCTGCTTGAAGGAACAACCAATCAGGATTGTCTTCAGTCTTTTCCAACAAGTTCATTCTTAATGTTTCTTAGGCCTTGTTTGCTCTGTCTATTCACATTCAAGATGACTGTTAAAAATTTCCCTGCTCTGAGATATCTGTCATACAGAGGTATTTTTGATGCCTTGTTAGATTATATTATTTGTTTTTGGACAGCAACTCTTCAATAATTTCTCACAATGCTTTTAGTGTTTTTGTTTTGTTTCAAATGGTTGACTGGCGAGACCAGGTGTTCATTCCTTAGGCATGAGAAACTCGCATAAACGCAAGGTCACGCAAGTCCACACAAGTCCTCACAAAATTACTTGAGTGATAGGCGAATGTTTGGTCACAGGGCATGGTCTGTAACTAACTAGCATACCCTTACAAAATGGCGACCACCGATCATTACGTACCATTCCCCTGGATTGTTAAAACCAAGAAATTTCCAACATCACGAGCTGATCTAGTATCACGTTCGATTAAACTTGACAGACAAGCCTAATGTGTTAGTACGCAATACACTGATAGTGGGAGGGTCAGAGCTTACAGTCACACAAAGGAATCAGCAGTTAGTTAGTCATGACCAGAATGTGACTAAATAATTAGTTGTGACTAACATATGACTAATCTGTGACCAAATAATTAGTCATGACTAGAATGTGACTAATCTGTAACTAAATATTAGTCATGACTGGAATGTGACTAAACGTTCTTGAAGTTGACTATTTCCATTAAATCATTAAGCCAAGGTGTCTTGTCACTTGTGTCTCACAAATTTCTTTTGTGAATGGTCCCCTGTCAGCGCATAATCATGTAAAATCCTTTCCAACTCAGCAGATCTTGCTCATTAACGCTTTGTGAATTGTTCTTTCAGTGATAACTTATTTCCTGCCTTGGGATTTGGTGCTCGTCTGCCCCCTGACGGGCAAGTCTCGCACGAGTTTGCGCTGGTAGGTCTGTTCATAGTAATCATCAATCTTAAGGAACGCACTTCTTTTTTACGTTCTGTATAATATGCTCACTGATGTAGGTCACTGTCTGTGTGCGAAGCTGTCCCTATATCAGGAATTAAGTGCATGCCTTGACATGCTTGAGAAAAAACAAGGAACAAAATGTGATTACAGCATATGAAAGAAACTTGTTTTATTCGTTTCAAAACTTTTATGTTGATGTGCTTTTCATTAAACATTAACTATTCAGTGAATCGAAGGTACCAACATTGGGCAAAACGTACATACACACCTGTGTCTATATGTGAAGCCTAGACACATGCGCCTACTATGTGCAAAGCACATGGGTATATTATTTTTGCCAAAAATGCATTATCTCGAACATGCACATTAGCTTAAATATATGTATTTGTAGAAATAGTGTTCTATGTGACCTTCAGGATTAAAAACATGAAGGTCGGGAAACACATTGTTGTGAACCTGTTTCTGTTGTTTTGGTCACTGTTACATTAAGTTTTTTAATGACTGCACAAACCCTTGTTTTGAGAAAGTACATTAGAAACTTGGCCTATTTCACGGCATTGTGTTCTTCATCAGTATAGATTGTATTGCTTCTGAGGTTGAATTGCTTCCGAAAAGTAAACTTAGGCTCATTTCTCCCAAAAGAAATTTGATTAAAAAAACCCAAGACGTTGAAAGCAGATTCGGTTTGTTGAACAGTATTTTAGTTTGGACATGTTCACTTTAATGTCTTTAATTGATTTGGACATATTCATGATGGCAGATTATTGATGGGTGAGTCCTAGTGTGAGACAACAAACTTTGCGAACGCTTAACAATGGAGGAGGTTGATATCTGGATTTGGAAACTGCTGCTATCTGGAGTTGAAATTAAATGAGATATTTGCAGTGAACTTTTAACAGTTGGAACTTATTTTTTTCATACATATTAACCATCAAAAGTGTTTTTCTATGGTTGATAGGTAAGAGTGTGCATTGTTCACATTTCAGAATGGCAACCTTACCAACCCATACTGCCAGGGAGTGGAGGGTGTTATGAAGGCATATCAGCAGGCCCTCAGAACGGTACAGTTGTACGGACCCACAAATTTTGCACCGATCATAAGTCATGTGACCAGGTATGTACTTACTTTGTCTCAGGTTGCATCGCTTTACAGGTGATTACCAATTAAAATCCATTGAAAACTTGAAAATGTTGTTCCATGGCAGATTTGGTCTTGGTGTTAAATACCTTCTCTGGCGTATTCACATGAGGATCATGTTTAAAATTTGACTTCAGTGCGCAGCATGTATTATGCTGATAAGAGAACACATCATGTTTACTGTTATCCATAGACACATTGACCACAAATTCACACTATCAAAATAATTCAGATAATTTGTTACTAACTTTCATTAGAGAGGTGAGTTATGAGTTTGCCCAACCATCACCTTGTCATTGAGAAAACCTGTTGACTGAATGAATAGACAACTCTCTTGGTAGAGCAGAAAATCACCATGACAACGCACACACCAGTCTCACCTGTCAAATGTCAAGAATTGTACGATGGTACTTGGCTTACCTCAAAATCCAACTGCTGCCTGGTGGTTTGGTAATTGGCTCAATTATATTGCACACCCAGCAGAATTAATGAGGAACATATTATTGCAACATAAACAAACGTTTAAGGTTGTAAAAATCACATTCCTTGGTAAATTTTTAAAAGTCAAAAACCTAATCACGTTTCCTTTCCACGAACTATTCAAATATGCTTTTTACAAACTTTCAAAATACAAGTTTTAAAATACTATTGTCCCCCCTAATGTGTTTATGACTGTCTCATTATCTAGAGAACAATAACATCGGCAGCCTGAGGCGATTTAATTAACCACAACAGCATGGTGTCTTTTATCTGAACTGGCAAATTCTGTGGTGCGCAAACCGGTCGAGTTGCCCAATCTCGACTGGTAAGGGTGTCAATATAGGGTTCTTTTCATGCACGTCATTCATTGACTCGGCACTGTAACAACCTAACTGAAGGAAGTGAACTAGATGGCTACTTCGTGCACAGGTTTTTGTGCCCTGATATGAATAATCCAATTCTGCATATACGTGTTTTCTTACGTAGTAAATATAATATACAGCTAAACTTGTGGTATCACATACCAGGGTATTTGTCTGTATCTTTCTCTTTGTAACATGCTGGATCATCAAACAGAATATTTCCTATAAATCTTTTGCATGCAATATGGGCCTTTATTAATCTTTATGTATCTGTAAAAGGTCTGTGATGTCTGCTAGTGCTGTCCGGTCACGTGACCATTTTTCACTTTAGATTCGCCGCTGCCAAACAGACGGGTACAGATTACTTCATTCTGCTCATTCTCACGGATGGCGCCATCACTGACCTACAGCATACGAAGGAAGCCATCGTTAAGGTAACATGTTCAGCCATTTTGCAGAAATATCCATTAAAATTGGCAAGTCATTTTTCCAGTTTGGTGATCCTTGTTACCTGGGTCATTTTTTCACCTGTTCACTCATTCTCGGAATCATCGTCATGGTAACAATTGCCTTATCAACACACGAACATTGTTTTAATTAAAACTGCTGTAGGCCCACATTCCATCCAAGAAGTGAACTTTTGTTTTCTAACCGTTTAAAGTTATCAAATTGGTCTCAACTTGGTCCTTACTCACTGTCAGACGATTGACTGTGGGTTTGTTTAAAAGGTAGCTATGCTTTGAGATTGTGCGTAGATGGAGAGTGAATATTCAAATCCAGTAATTAATTTATTATATGATAACCCCTAATTAGACAAATGAAACCTATTGTTAATCAAGTAATCAACTACAAAGAGTAACTACACTAGCGCCCTCTTTAATGATTACTTTAATCAAACAACCAAAACAATCAAATGTCTTATCTGCTATCCAAGCTAGGACTCTCTACTTGTTGGATGTCTGTCCTGTTGGTGAATCTTCGAACTACACACACACTGTATAGCGACAGTGTACTTGCTGGTCACCGTCTCTGGTGATGCAACACTTGCAGGCAATTTCTTCTACCCGCGATTCTTCTTGCTGGTCACAGTCTCTGGCTGATGACGCAACACTTCAGGTAGTATCTTACTACCCACAATGCAAGTGACAAGCTCTTAGTTAACTTCCTGTTCGTTAACCCTTGCCCTTGCCAAGATCCCTTCTAGAATCTTCCACGAGATGGCTCTGTCGTACAATTGCTTCTGTACACTGTAGCAAGTCTTTATGCTTCAACTACTATAGCTCATCTAATTATCTTGTTGATTTCAGCCCATAATATAACATTCTACTTATTTAGTGATTGGCTAATAAAAACCGCATGATCATATCCACTCGTATTATTGGCTGTTACAATTTGTTCTCAGAATATTCTAGAATCTCTAGAGTACTTTGACCCCAGAACCCAAAGTTGTAAACACCATCTAAAAAAAGATTTTGACGTTAAAATACATGTCAACAAGTCTGACCCTATGATTTAAAAGTACAGATGCACAAATTTTGGGCAACTTAAAATGGATCTATTCTTACTATTTACTTAATCAATATTTATTCTAACACTCAGATGAGAAATGATTTTTGAAGTTACAAAGAACCTACAGTTCGTTATTACTTAAGACCATGCTCGGTGATGCGCTGTGATGAACCAACTTGTAGACACCTCGTCTTCAGCAATAACGAACTGCCAGTTTTTTTTAAGCCTTGTAATCACCTCCAATTTGATTATGGAATAATTTGAGACCAACGGGTCTAAATCAAAAGTTTGTTTTTGTGATGAAAAATTAAGTGTATAGATGCTTTAAAGTTACTTAGAATTTGACAAATCTTTCATCAGGCTGATTTATGCAAATTATTTATGCACTGTTTGTGCTGTGCAATACAGTTTACATTTTGGTGGTAATGTTGTAAATGTGTGCACACAAATTAAATGAGAGAGAAACACCAAATCAGTTATAACAATTAGTGCTGTAAAGATCATAACAAATCGTTACAACTTGACATTGGGTGACTCAGTATTCACTAAGTGAGGCTAATGAATAGAGGAGCTACACCTCTTGTTGACATCTGAATAGATTGAGATCAAAAAAAGAGTTCACCAGCATGGCGATGTTTGTGTAGCGACACAGCCACACGTTTTACCTTGATGCCATGTTAAGGTCCCTTGCTTCACATGTGACACCTTGTGGATTCCGAGTTTCCCATTGGTGATGTTACTGAATCTCTCGATTCAATTCACCTTATGACAATTCGTGGTTTAACGATTATCATGTCAAGCAGTCGTAATTTGTGGTTAAGGTTATGCAGGACCCTAGAAAATGGCCAAATTTGGTTAACTTTGGAACATTAATCTGAGAAATGGCTGACTGGATTCATATGAAGGTTTGAGATACTCTGCTGCCTTTATGTTTATGCTGTTATTCAACACGGTGTTAGGAATTGTTATTAAAATGTCCTACTTTTACATGAGAGGCTATCAAAAATATACTTACACGATCTTCACGAAAAAATAAAAGTTACATAAAACAAAAACGAAACAGTAATTTAGAAAACGGTATCACCATTTCTGACATTTATCACGATCCTGTTGTTTTGCTATCAATATTCGTTTCTTTTTTGCCAAATTTTACTAATCAAGAGTGGCCAGGTGAACTTATTGGTATTTCTGGTTTCAGAAAATGTAAATTTTTGTGAAGTTAAATTCTACAATTTTGTAGATGCTTGACAATACAGTCTTGTCAATGTGTACCTACACAATATGTAGCATTGCAACAGTTCATGCTGTTATTGAGTCTTCTGTTATTGGCTAAATTTTTGAATATCAAAAATGTTTATTTTGTGTCAATTTCAGGCTTCTTGCTTGCCGTTGTCAATTATAATTGTTGGGATTGGAGACGAAGAATTTGATGGTAAGTTTAAATGTGTTGGTTTTTGTGATTGAATGCCAAGCTTTAAGTAATTTAAATTATTAATGACCTACCTTTATTTTCTAAATCAATCCTCTGGCTTACAAAACGATTTTCAGTTTTTGTCGTCTTTTCTGATTGATAATTGTTTTTCTGATGTTTTATTCAGATTCATATTTTGTTTTGTTCTCAGCCATGGATGAGCTTGATGGTGATGAAGTGAGAGTCTCCGCAGGGGGCATAGATGCTGAACGAGATATTGTGCAGGTGTGTAAGTTTCACATTGATGTGTTGCAAGGAATACCTGGTATTCATCAATTCTATCAAAGTTTCTCTTGATTTTTTGTGATGACATCATTTTCTAGTCCTCAGACTTGAAAATTTATTTTTTGTGTAAACTTTTGTTCATGAGAATATAGATGGGAAGCACTGATTGTGTTATGAAAATGTTAACAAATTCTATTGCAGTTTGTCCCCTTCCGCAATTTCCTGGGCCATCCAGGTGAGAACAGCGCCACCATTCAGGCAAGACTGGCAAAGGAAGTGTTAGCAGAAGTCCCCGAACAGTTCACGTCCTTCATGACGAAGATGAAAATAAGGCCACGCCCCTCGTTGACCAAATAATCACATTTCGTCTGATGCAAGTGGGGAATGCTTGGTATGTAATTCAGCGAATGATAATGTAGGACTTGAACTCAAAGTTATCGTGTTCACCCCATCTGGTGTGTAAACGGACTAACAATCTCTGTTATGGGCGCCAGTTGTGCCATTCTATGATGTCACTCCCATACTGTTCCATTACTTTTCTATTTAAGTGCAGAACTATATTTAATGACTACATAAATTCTCTGAAAGAGAAAATTTTTATTAAAGTCTTTGTGTCATGCATTGAGGCATGAAGCTGCACAACTTCAAGATTTAGGAAAATGTTATTTTCAGCATTTCATAGAAACATGACCATTTAGTTTTATATCTGGGCTGAGGTGGTGTTTCAGGTGCGCGATACAGTGTTCCCATGTAAAGGTCGTATTTTGACCTCTGAGGACGTAAGATGTTATTGGTGTTATGTTTATGATATGACCTAAAATCATTGGAATTGTATCTTGATATAGTTTCTGTATTTATGGTTCGTCCAGTGTAGACATTTGTTAACATGTTGCGTTTGCCTGTTTGAGCACTCTGCAGTGAACACCAAAAGTATTCAGACAAAATGACCAAGAATTCCCCTCCTGAAAGACTGGGCAGAAACCAAATTCATAATCAGGGTAGTCTTTCCTCATGACCAAAGGTGAAAGATTTTTTGTTGGTAGCCGTCTGTCTCGAGAGACAATAATGGATATGCAATTTCTGTCGGTCATTGGTTGGATTACAGAGTTGCCTGTGGCTAAAAAGTCTGATTCAGGACTGGCATGTTGTATTGCGGTTGTCACAGGTGTATATTTGAACCTGATCAGTAGGAGCAGAGGCTTCCTTCTGACGCCTGTGTTCTTGAAGTTGTGCCTGTTTATCTTCTCTTCTTTGCTCACTGGAGATGCACAACTTGACAGTCGACCTCCACCTGCTGTGATCGGAGGCCACAGCTTCCCAATCTGCGATATTGATGTTTCCCGTCTTCAAATAGCGCTTGCATACATCTTCGTAACGAAGCGTTAACCAAAAAGCTGTTCAGGTGGCTACCTCATTCTGCAAATAGATTTTGCCTCAATAATAGTCATCACTGGTCATTTTTTCTTTTAACAAAATTAGGCATTCTGATGGGGAAACGTTGTTTTGTCTGATTGTAGGCAGACTCAGAGAATTTTTCAGGGGCTCATTATCTCAGTATCAACTCATGCAAGGTAGTTCAAAGTCGTGCACTTCAGTCGGTGCTTGAGGCCAAGTATGCACAACTTATGACGTATTGGAACTAGCTGACAAATATCTTTGCCTAATGTAATATGTACTGGTATGTTGCAGTCAAGTGATTTCAAAGGTCAGCCACTTAATATATGCGCATCTGATTAGGGGAGCATGTTTAAAGTAAGCGTGGTAGCCATGTGAAAACAAAATGTCAGAATTTCATGAATTTCCTCAAATTTTCAGGTTTATGAATTTTCCACAAAAAATGTGTCTGATAGACCGGCCATGAAATATATTTATTTCAAAATTTATTGGTTTTCTTTGCACTGTTGTTTGATGTTGATATAGATGGCAGAAAGATATAGGTGACTTAATTACCATTTTTAGAAATGGAAAATTCATTTTAATCTGCTTTGTATTGAGGACATAGAACCTCACTCCAATGAGAGAGCCTTGTGAAGCAAAAGCAATGGCCACACTCCTGCCACCTAGTGGTGTATGGGGATGCAGCTTAAACATGTAAGCCTGTGGGCATCTTTCTTGCAGTCATTAGGATCCAGTTCCATGGTAACTTGTACTTTGTCAATAGATTTGTAGAAGAAGTGCCAGGGTCAACCTGTGGCATTGTGTGAATGCTGAACTAAGATCCTTTTGTGTGCGATAATTATCACATCAGTAGCTAAGACTTCAGTGGTAACACTGCCTGTCTGCGCTTGGGTGTGCGTTTCTTTATTATTCCTGGGGGAGCAAAATGTCTTCCTGAAAAGAAGTCAAAGAGAAAAAAATGATCATCCTAGTGGTTGAATCGTACTTACCTACCCATCATATGGAGACTCCCAGGGGCATGGCACTGCTATATTTTGCCACATTTAAACAAACTTTTTATCGTGTATTACTTTGGATGATTTGCTCCAAGTTGTCCCCTCAAGGTCGCTAGCAGTCTTTAGTCCTGTTTGTTTTAGGAAAAGTCTTAGTCATTGTTTCTTGAACCAATGTTCTCTCTGTGTTTCATAAGCATCCCAGTATTACTTCGTGAAATGAGTGTCTGGCTATAAGCGATTCCAGATTGCAAAGTCAGGTCTGTATATGTTTTGAAGATTTTAACATGTACAGCTCTTTTTTAGGGAACAGAAAGACATCAGTTTTTATTCTACTTATGTTTTTTATACAAAATATAGAACCTTATTGTTCATTATCAATGCATTCCTCGTCATTTGACTGTGTGGTTGGCATGAGTTTATCAGAAAAATTCTGTATCTACATATTTTTTGTTACAAATAAATATTTCTGGTAGTTATCTTATATTTGTTAATTTGAACATTTTAAAAGGCCTTTGATCGGGTTTGCGCCTTCTAAAATTTACATTTGTTCTGAGGATACGAGCGGAACAGAATAATGATTGTTATCAACAACAAGTGTCTTGTATTCAACCAATTTTGCATAACGGCCGGAAAACGCGCTCCAGGGCCCAGTTGCATAGAAGTTATACGCCGTGTATCAACAATGACGTCGCATTATCACGCCTAACGTTGTTATTGTAGAACAATGCACTTGAGGTCATGCAACAATTAAACTTATCCAGCGGATAACTTTGAAGTTTTATGCAACTCAGCCGTACATCTGAAAGTACATTAAAGGACATTTCAAATGGGTCATGTCTGACAACATCAAGCAAGTTGCTAAATCAATGAGCAATACCGCAAAATCTAACCAATTTATATTGCAAATTTTAATTTTTTTCCGCTGTTTTTGCTTCTTGTCGGAGTGGATAAAACATGTCTATGCACGCGGTAACATCCGCCTTCATCTCGGTCTGGTACACAAAATAATATGTTTTTCCTAAAACTACAAAGCGCTTTGTTCTACACCTATACAAAATTATTGAAGATAACGACGGGTCATAGTGTATGCGGATGTGATCTCCAGCAATGCTAAACGAATTTTCATTCGAAAAAGCGTTCATTCAAAAAAGCAATTAATTGAAACCAATTAGCCGTACGTGGTCTACTAAGCGAAAAATTAGATTCTTTGACTGAACACACGGAGCTCATAGCAGTTCAGTAAAGCTTTGAAAAATGATCTTTCCAACTTACGTATTAAATGTATAGTCCTACCACCGTCGGTGGAGATGAAGAAGTACATTTTTGCAAGACTTTCATGGGGCAAAACAATAAAATAGAAAGGTGGCTCCCTAAATTCGTCAACTTAAAAATGAATTTTTCATAAGAGTCATGACTTTGTACAGGTGATCATCTACAAGAGGAAACAGACGGCAGGTGCACGCTTGGTCAAGAGGTTTTTGTTGTCATTTATGAAGAGAAATGTGTGTGGGAGCCTGCACAATGAAGTGTCGAGTGTTGCAGCTCTGAAGTTCTTAATGCACTGTGGACTAATTGTTTTGAACGTTCTGTTTTTGAAGACTAAAGGCACATCTGTTTCATACTCCGCTAGTGGAAAAAACAAGCAACATGAACGACATTTAGAAGTTGAAAATAGTCAAGTCAGAGAATTCCCAGTGAGGAAAGTTTAAATTTCGATTGTTTGGAATCAAAACAAAAAATTAACTATTGAAATTAAGAAATGAAAAAATAAGATGCGCCTTGATCAGATGTAAAACGCAATGGATAGAACACGGAGAAGGGCTTTCCAATTGTTTTATAAGTTAAAATTCCGTCGTTCATTTTTCAATATATTTACGAAGTGTAACTTAATTGGATGACGGTACAATTGCTACGAACTAAACGAGAATCACCGAGAATACAAAACAAGAACTGCGCCGTCAAGGAAGATTGTGGAAGATTTCTTCGATGCTACGAGAGGTTGATAAAAATTCTGTTAATGAAGCTTTGGATATCAAGGGTAAAACCAACTACAAAGAATTCTAATTTTTTTTTTAAATCGAAAAATGAAAAGTCAACCTGGTCCGACGGGTTATAAAGAAGAGTAATTTATTTTTAGAAAGACTTGGATGATTTGTGCTATGTTAATGAATGTTTTGAAAAAAAATGAAGTGTCTTCAACTCAAAAGAATAGGTTTGTTGAAATTATATTTCATCGGGCTTTGTGGAAATTAAAATTAAGTAGGACTTAAGAGTGACTCCGTATAAAAACAATAGGTAGATTCTACACCCAAAATCACAGATTTTTTTTAGTTTGATTTGGTTAGATGTAGAAAAACCTCGCTTCTTAAGAATTTTCAGCCATTATTTCTATTTTTGCAACAAAATTGGGCACCGATGTAGACATGTTTGAATGTATTTGACTAACACGTATAATGAGCTAATAACAAACGAGTGATATGGTTTGAAAAAGTATGATTGAATAATTTAATGACACAACTTTTAAAATACATTTTCAAATTTGTATGCTTTGATTTTGTGTGGCAAAACGGATATTTTGAAGGTTTTCACTGACGCCATTTGCGGCAATCATTGGCACTCTGTGGCAGCCATATTGCAAGGTTCTAAGAACTGACCCTTTAATAATTTGTTCAGTCATTCCTAACCTGTCCATAACCTATGATAAAAAATCTTGCTTTTCCCGTAGTTTTTGCTTACGAAGCATTATACGAATTGCAGTTCGTCCGTTTATTTGCCTGTTCCCAGTTGCCTCAATCACCAATAGGGGGGCTCTTGGAACATGTAATTAGCTTGCAAAAACACTACGTAAACAGCATGTATTTTAGAGAAAAAACAGACAAAATTACTAACTACCATTCTCTGAAATCTCCCCCCCCCCCCGGTCACCCAAACGTTTCTGACACTGCATCAACATTTTTATTAATAATTCGGTTCATGACAGGCAATTGTATGGACTTCATAGCACATCATGGCAAACATATCCAGTGACTGACTCTGTGACGTAGAAGGGGGGGGTCAGGTGCCCCCCGGGCGCATGCCGAGGGGGGTTCCAAACAGGTGTCGTCCAATGGGTTCACCAACTACCGACAGGGGGTGGGGAGAGAGGCCACTTAAGGGGTCGACGGGGGGCGTGGAGGTGCTCGCTACTGGACTGACTACTGTGCGCGTCAGTGAACGCATCTTGACTGCTTTATTTGACATTATTATAAAATGCGACCCATTGATTTAGAACAATTGAAATCCGATATAATTTCATAGCTAGCTTATTAAATTCTACCGCAGTATTTAGCGGCGGATTTAGGAGGGACCAAGGGGGCCATGGCCCCCCTAAAATTCTACCAGATACAATTTGGCAGTTCGGGTGCGAATTGCGACTAGCACATGCGCGCAACCAGGGGGGCTCGGGGGATGGATAGGTCCTGAACAACTCTGTTTACCTTTTTTTAATCAAAAGGTCTGCAAACCAAAAAAATTCGAGCCCCTGCATCCCTACATTATAGTCTCGGCGCGCGCGTCTGCCGAAATTAATTCTGGTTATTNCCTGGATCCGCCCCTCTTATTCCTTAGAAGGAAGAACAAGTAGTTGAATATTGATTTTTGATGTGTTCAAATCGAGCGGCGTGGTAATTGTAAGAGCATGCAAGCCCAGATGACAAGCTACGTGCCTCGAAGGCGAATTGTTTCAGCTCATAGTTCACATCAGCGACACAATGAACTAGGAAATCTCGCCTCTCTTGGGGGTGAAGCGAATGTCTCACTTGTTGGAGACCATTTACCTTGGTCGCGAGTTCCGTTGGCGCAAGAATCTCGCAAAGGAAGCCAGTGCGATCCCGTGCTTCACTTAACACATAGCGATATCTCTCTCATGATCTTGCGTTTTCGTGATACCCTCGGTTGTACGGAACTCATGCCCGGTTAGCGAATAATCGCAGCCTGCTGACGAGATGAGCAAATTTGAAGTGCATTGTCAATCACCTTCGGTGACCATTAAAAATTCATCATTTTGAAGCTTGATCGGTGTAGACAACAAATTTGTCAGTATGAATGGCTCATTGCAATCGTGAGCACAACCTTTACCTGTGGTTTACTCCTCGACAAGATAGCTTCGAGCTACTCGCCTGCACTCGCAGTAGGCGGTCGTTTGGAAAAGATAGAAATGAATTCCTCAACTGTCGACCTTTACTCCATGAAATGATAAGTGATGCACACGTTGGTACTTTCTGAAAACTGAACAACGGGGCAGCAAGGGTTTCGTTTACAATAGTTCAAACAATGAACCATGCTTCGGACATATTTAAAGTCTATCATCTGTACTTTCTTCTTGCTGCTTACAGACACGAAGTACTCATCAACACGTGCGTATGTTCTAACTTGCTCCAGGTTCAAATATTCCGGTGCGCTGTAAGCGGCTGTCACAGAGGATGTCTGGCAATCTTTCTTAGAATCTTGATAGCCTGCAAAACATCACAGATATTTTTATTTCTAAAATCTAATGATCTATATACACAAATACTAGTCTATTTAGATTAGCTTCACATTTCGGTTGGTCATGTATCCGGCCATCTTCAGGTGTTGCTGGCTTTCAGCGTTTTTAAACGTACATGCAAGAGTGTCTGGTACCCCCATCGGATTAGCACCATTTTCATGGACCACTGTGGGATTTGAAGCTGGGAATGGACGTTTCGGTTCTCGGTGTGGCACTCGGTAACCCTGAAGATGTCGGGAAAAATGACTGACCGAAACTTCGTGTCAAAATCAAGAGGCTGAAGCTTGGTGGAAATAGGTTTTAGAAATCATTTTACAACGTCACCACCTCAAACAAAATTGAGAAAGTTTTTCTTTTTAATTATTTTCAGCATTGCAATTAAGGACAGCAACAAATACGTCCACATCTACACCACTGGTTGGTCACCAGGCTTTACATACATAAGTGCATGAGATAGCATTGAGTTAGGACAGTTTCTCAGTCTGTTCGTAGCTTTGACGATCGTAAGCACATTCATGGACAACTGAAGCTGCGTTTTGTTAAAAGTGCGAAACGTTGTGTCTGAAGTTACTAATTTTACATGTTCAAAATTCCTAGTTAAACCGACTGATGTCTCCAGAAGCCACGTTGATGGACAATGTATAAATTAAAATCCAGGTATCCATCGCTTTACCTATAAAACTGAACTTAACACTTTTAATATAATGGTCTCCTGAAGATAAGATGAGAGGGCGTCATGACTGGGTAAAGGATGTGATGTCGTTTTCTGGACAAACAAAGATTCATTATCGACTACGCATTAGTCACTCACCGGAACAAAATGGTACTGGACAATATTGCCATCTCACGGAAGGGTCAGTTGTGTAACACCAGGGCGACGGTTCCCCGTCTGGGTTCCTGCAGTAGTTTTCAATTGTGTCCTCATTACGTTCAAAATGAGTGTGAGGAGTCTGTGCATCCCATCTCTGACACGTCCTTCCCGACATTGTGACTGACATGGTTCCATTGTAATCCTCGCCGGACGCGAGGAACTTACATTCACGGCCGTCTGTAATAACTGTTATCGAAGGACGTTGATTACGGTATTGTTGACTCGTATGACAAATAGACAAGTAGCGCAATGTGAGCCTCCCAAATTAAAAAAAAAATTGCAGCATCGTTTCCTCGAAACAGACATGATTTATGCACTATTCTCCCACAAACTTTTACATCTTTTTAATATATCATTTCTCATCAAACACTGGTTGAAAGTTGACCTTTTTACCATTTTTATTGAAAGAAGGTCTATACAAAGCTGCATCAAACAAAATCGAAAAAAGTAATTTAGTAAACTACGACAGCGTTTCCGACAGATTGGCATGAATAATTTTATCAAAAAAATGGTTTTGTTGTTTATAACGTTATTTTGATATAAATTATCTTTCTTTTTTAATAACTTTAAGAAAAAAGTCATGACGACGAAATGATGTCAATAGTAGTTTAGTACCCGGTCCGAAATCAAATTCTAGGCATTTTCTATTTGTAGAAAATATATATTTTATTGAAATGAATTCACTAATTCTAAATTTGGCTACATGTTGATCAGGTAAGTCATCAGTCGACAGATAACATTAAAATGAACTTTTAGCAAATAACAGTCTACCTTGACTTTGTTATCTAAATTTTTTGATTTATAAAAAGCAAAGGTCAATGCTCTTTAACTACGCTACACATTTTGTGAACGTCCCTATCATCCCCGGTTCCTACGTTCCCGCTTTCCACTGATCCCCAACTTATGGTACACCGTCCTGTTGTTCCCTGGCGTTATGTTCCCTGTATTGTTCGTCCCCGATCCTGAAGTTTCCCTGTCCTGATTTTCCTTCTGCTCTATTTTGTTCCAGTTAGATAGTGCCCTGTCCCGATGTTCTTTCTGCTTGTTAGAATAAGTTCAAAATTAGATTTAAGTTAAAATTCAGAATTAGCATTAACTTTCTGAACTTGTTGGAGGCTAGAATGGTGCCCCTTAATTGTCTGAGCTTTCGTGCACAGGAATGGTGACAAAAAGGCGCACTTATTTCTAAAAAAACAAAACATTTAGCATTACTTCGCGTGATTTCCTTTACACTTTATCAGTGATACACGTTTAAATGGACATTGCTTAAAGGCGAAGGCAACCTTTTTTCATGTCATTTTGAGCTAAAATAAGGTTGGCTGGTTATCCTAGACATATTTTCCACTTAATTACAGCTTTTCGTAATTTTATTAATTACTCGTCCGCTACTCCGGAAGTGACGTTTTAGGAGGCAAGCGTTTCCCGCCACTTGGTTTTGCGTTGAGTTTACCGTGCGAATCTGTTCTGTTCTACTTTTGTTTTGTGCTGTTTTTCAACAATTGTC
>NMRA01000370.1:191674-216519 GCA_002633005.1 Phoronis australis | reverse complement strand
ACAACCGAGGTAGAACAATGACTGAGTCGGCAGCTCTCACAGTCAGACTATATGAAAAGAAATTGGCGCGAAATGCTTGCCTCCTAAAACGTCACTTCCGGAGTAGCGGACGAGTAATTAACAAAATTACGAAAAGCTGTAATTAAGTGGAAAATAGGTCTAGGATAACCAACCAACCTTATTTTAGCTCAAAATGACATGGAAAAAGGTTGCCTTCGGCTTTAAGAGATGATCAAGTAACATCCCATGTAACGTGCATTTCCTATTCTGTATATAGACGAAGTTTCACGTAGAGGCGGATATGTGGACGTAAGTCAGTTAGATTTCTATATCTGAGGAATATTCTGGCGTGTAGAAATTTCACCTGTATTGAAAACCGTGTGCTTACCCGAGCATAACGGAACCGGACAGTATTGCCACCTGACGGAGGAATTTGTTGTGTAGCACCATGGAGATTGTGCATTGATTGTCCCCACATTTCGGCAGAAGTTTTCATGTACTCCTTCGAAACTGTCGTGTGTGTGTGGGAGTTGCATATCCCACCGCTGACATGGTATGCCTGATATGGTTATATTGATTGTTCCGTTGTAGGAATATCCCCAACTATCGTTCTTACAATCTTGATGGCCTGTAAAAACATCACACATATTTCATTTCTAAAATCTATTGCTCAATTTACACAAATCCTAGCCTATTATAGATTGGCACCACCTCTCGGTTTGTCATTTATCCAACCATTTTCAGATGTTGCAGGCTTACAGCGATTTTATAGGTTCATGCACAGGTATCTGGTACATTCTTCGCAGTAAAAAATTGGCACATGGAGTACAACAGGATTTGAAAATGGGATCTCTCTGTTCTCAGTCTGACACACTGGAGATGGCAGGAGAAATGACCAACCGAAACGTCGTGTCAGAATGAACGGGTTAAAGGTTGATGGAAATAGATTTTAGAAATTATCTTACGACGTCACCACCGCACACTGGTCTTAGGAACGGTTGGTTTACAATAATTTTCAGCACTGCACTTACTAACAGTAACGAATTCTTGCACGCTAGGCTACTCCATTCTAAAAACATGATCGCCGCTTGATTGCAAAAAGATACCGATAAGTTACACGCAACGGGTAAGTCTGGTCGTAACTATGACGATCGTAAGCACGTCGGTAATGCCTACTTGATGTTGCGCTTTTTATGAGTGCCAAACGTTGTATCTGAAGAACGACCACTGTCTGCAGGAGCCACGTTGGTGTACACTGTGTAAATTAACTTCAAAGTTTCGACTGTGTCAGCTATAAAACTGTAGCCTACCACCAACCTTTGATAAAACTGTCTCCTGAAGATGAAATGAAAGGATATCATATATCCAGTTGGAGAATATGGCGCCGTTTTCTGGACAAGCAAAGATTCATTATTGATTACACATTATTCACTCACCGGAACAAAATGGTACTGGACAATATTGCCATCTCACGGAAGGGTCAGTTGTGTAACACCAGGGCGAAGGTTCCCCGTCTGGGTTCCTGCAGTAGTTTTCAATTGTGTCCGCATTACGTTCAGAATGAGTGTGAGGAGTCTGTGCATCCCATCTCTGACACGTCTTTCCCGACCTTGTGACTGACATGGTTCCATTGTAATCCTCGCCGGACGCAAGGAACTTACATTCACGGCCTTCTGTAATAATTGTCAAAGAAAGTCGATTATAACATTGTTTGTTTTACATTCGACACAGTTCACTCGTTAGATCGGCATGTTTTCGACTGATGGGGCGATGAAATTAAGATTGGCTCCATATAAAACCAAAGGTAGAGACTATATCCAGAACCACAGATTTTTGAGTAATAGAACTTAATTTTGGTTTGCTGAGAAGTAGAAAATTTCGCTTTTTAAGTGTTTTCATCCGTTATTTCTCTTTATGACCTGTAGCTCCATTTTGCAACAAAATTGGTCACCGAAGTAGGCAAGTTTGAATGCATTTTACTATCATGTACAGTGAGCTGATAACAAATGAGTGGCACTGTTTGAAAAGCTTGTAATTGAATAATTTAATGGCACAACTTTCAAAACTCATTTTGTGTGACAAAAAAGGTTATTTTGAAGGTTTTCACTGAAGCTATTTTCGGCCAACTTTGGCACTCCGTAGCAGCCACATTGCATGTGGATTTAGATTTTTGTTAGGATGCATATCCATGTACAAAACATGAAGTTCTTTTTGAATTTTGACGTATAGACTGATCGTTTAAAATCTACTGGTTTTTACATAGACTAACTCTGAATTAATCGAGTCGGGCTACATTAGAACGGGGGAACATAGGGCCGTAGTAATATCACGACGCAGAATATCTGCCTGAGAAATAGCGGTACCGGGAAACATATGAGGCAGGGGAAAGCGGGAACGTCCGCTGGATATCACTGAGATTGGAGAATGCTGAGACCGGGTGGAACGTCGGAACGGACCCGTAATTCAACATTCCAACCTCACCGTCCAATCACTTCAGTGGCTGCCATGTTGCTAGGTTACGTTGCTAAGGTCTCGAGCACACTGGCATGACTTCGAGATCTTGTGTGATATGCTTTTTCGCAACATTTTCTCGTCCTGCTTAACTTTAGACAAAATGGACATTGGGGACATTTTGGCAATAGGATTTAGAATCTTGTCTCCGCTTTGCGACTGGTGTAGTTTGGGAAGAAAATAAAAACGCAAAAAATTGGAACATTTTTGGCATTTGGATTTGTTTCATTTTAGACACAGCAATGAAAAAACGTGTGGCTTTGTTGAATTTCTTTATCTAAGAAACACCATGGAGTGTGCTTTATACAAGTTACTTATTTTTTCAGATGTTTTCAGACGGAGTGAAAGCAACCGGCAAGGACTTTCCTTGAAGCAGTTCATATTTTCAACGAGTTTAGCCACTCGCTTCGGGCTTTAGGGGGTTCGGCACTATCCCCCCAAAACTTAAACAAGTCGTACGACATTGACTAATATCAAACATTTCACTATTGTTAGGAAATTCAATTAACAGGCTACTTATATTGAAAAAGGGAGATTTTTCGTTGAGTTTTTGTTTTTATAACAATAAAAAGGCGGGCTATAAACTCCGCGTTCCGTCCAAGAACCGAGATTTTGATTTAGATCGCTAATAGCCATAAAATTGATCTCAACTTGTTGCTTACTTATATGATGAGAAGTCATTTCTGGCTTTGCAAAGAAAACTATTCAGGTCCTGAGACAAAGATCGTAGCATAAAACGGCACGCTGTGTGAAAAGTCAACTTGTACATCCTGGTCTTATGCAACAATGAACTGCCAGCTCTATCGAAGTCCTGGAATTACCTCCAATTTCACTAAGGTAAAACTTGAGACCAAATTCATAACAGAATGTGTTGTAGCTCAAAACTCGTTTTCATGTGACAGAAAGCAGGTTTTTAACCGCTTCAAGTAAACACGTTGCGTCACCAAATTTCGTCATGACGTCAGACATTATGTGTGAGTTACGTTCTTGATAAAACGATCAATTTGAATTTAAAAAAGAAGAAATTGCTTTTCTTAATTTACTCATACCAAGTAAACTTTTCCCAATCTTAACAACAATGATAATCGCCATCTTATGAAACGCAGTGCGACAATCGTGGTTCTGAAATTGAAGCGCTTTCTCATGAAAAGCGAAAATAGCAGCAAAACTAAATAGGTCGCAACCACCAGAGCGCTTATTAGATACAATACTCGTCATCTCTACGACCTTATTCATTCGGAACATCTCTTGTATTTTCGTAGCCTCCAATTTCTCCTCCTATGTTCGATCAACGTTGGAGAATGAATTTCCGTACGAATGTACTTTGCATGCGCATTTAACGTTCACCTACTCAGGGAAATTTATAAATACGCGGTATTCAGAGTGGACATTATAGTGTATATAAAATTATATAGTTGCAATGTATGCGATAAAGTAATACGGAATTTTACGAACAATTTCGTCGAATTATATTAGACACGAAAGATTACAGAAATTAGCAGTCGCGCCGAATAAAACTCACTAGCTCTGCAGTAGGAGTCAAATGCTCTACGACTGACATAAATCTCAGGCGTTGAATAGCCGAGTAATTTAATTAATCGTATGGTAAAGACTCAAGCTTTGATTTCAGCGCCTTCGAAATGTCTGGCTGATAACGACGAGAATTGGCGATTTGTGATAACATCACAAAAATACAACGGATTTTGTTGTTTTATAGATCTTGTCAAAGCTAAGAAATTTATTCTATACAAGAGTAATTCAAAACTGAGTTTTCGGCGGTGAAATCGATTTTGTCTCTGTAAAAAAAAATGTGTAAATGCCAAAATTTTGAATGACTCAAATTCTAGAAAAAAACTATTGTGGGAGCCCCACTTTAGTTTGCTGATTTACAGCTGGCAAATATCAAAATAGAAATCAACAAAGTTACATAAAACTAAAGGTAAATTAAAATTGTGTCAGACCCCTGTATTCACTGATGAGTTGTTCCAAAGTCGCATCACAACTTTATTCTGTCTGCCACCCACCGAAAGGATCGTTGTCAACAAGAGCGATCTGTTTACTCTTATAAATTGTAATGGAAAATTACCAACAACAGAAAACAGTGATGCAAAGTTTGCCAAAAAACACCAATGCATTTCCAATGGAAACTTCGTCATTTTTTCAGAATACAAATTGACCTACATGTATAGTCTGCGTCAACTTCTAGACCTCAAGCAAAAAACCTAAATACTTCATTCGGTTGTTGTTCGCCTATATATATTTCACATTTAGGCCGCCGCACAGTGACTCAAAGTTGGCTGAAAACTCGATATATGCGCTATTGCCGCACAACTGGTTGCGTTTTGTGCTCAAACAGTTTTTCTCTCTACAGAGTCCTCCGTAGCACTTCTTCACACTTCTACATTTTGCAAAACTAACTTTGCGAAATTCCAGGTTCCCTGAATGTCCCCCTTCTCTCCGACAGTGTTACTTTAAAGGTAATCCTTCCTCTACACTCACCAGTTTAGAACACAAGATGAATGAGTTTCATCAGTCCAAAGACATCATTAAAATATAGAAATTTCATAACTTTTAGCCCTTTTTGTGTTTGTCTTATTTTACTATTAATTTTGATATTCTTTTAAAGTGCACGGGGTTTCCATGGTAACCTTATTATATATGGCGATAGTGTGTGCACATCCATGAGTCACCTGTCACTCATTACGGGACTATTTTAGATGGCTGTGCTCCCGCAAAAATTAAAAAGCGAATGCAAAAATGCTTTTAAGCTTTTAACTTAAACGTTTCCACTGAACTTACTGACACTAAAAGTCGTCCGATGGCGTTTGTAACTAAAATGGAGGGGAAAGAGTGTGTAGGATTTTATTAATCAACCAAAGCATCCATTTAACTCAGTAAAAGTACAAATTTTCTCAAAGTGGAAAGCATTTTAAGTTTTATTTTGACACCAGTCAGTCGGACATCAAATGGGCCACGTTACTATGTTGTTTTAGTGAAACGTAGCAAAAAACAAAGGTACGTTCTTTGCAAAACAACGCTGCGAATACTTGGGCGGCGCAGCACTGGAATTAGTGGGGGTGGGCTATATCCCCAGCCCCCTGTGGTGTGCCACCCATGCAATATCATGACCAACTAATATATTTATTTTTTATAGATCCTCATGCAAAGGTAGACATTTTTAAAGCAATATGAGACAGAGTTTACGAGAACAGCGCATAAAGAAGACTGTCTGAAAGTTTCAAATGAATACGATCAGCCGTATCTGAGATACAATATTCCGAAGTTAGCCAAATTGGAACATTTTTCTAAGGTCCTACACAAACATCATAACCTCTGAAACAGTGTACAACTACTTAAACCATTCATTGTGTTACTTAGATGTTTGACTGATGTTTTTCCTTAACATCAGTAGTTTCTCACCATAAGACGTAATCTCTCAGGTACTTATGAAATTGTCAAGCATTCTCTGTTGACCATATAATAACGAATTTTGTTCAGTTTCTCCATTTTGGAAATTATGAGCAAAAAGAGAGGGTACACAGCTTGACGAAGAGTTATGCTATCTCAAAGCATTCGGAGGCGTCAGTACTTATTATGCAAAAATAACATACAACTCACCGGCGCGGAAGGCAAATCCTAGAAAAATACCCCAAAGCGTCAACGCGAGAGATAGCGATAGATGCGACAACTTTTTCTTCATAGTTTGGCGCGAATGCCGGCTAAAGTAAATGCTTTAAACACAGACGGCGTATTTTAAGTCAGTGTGGTTTCGATCGATACATGTTTACTGTATGGTACGTGGATGACAGCGAATCGTCGCCTGCTTTTGTAAACAATTGAGTATCTTTGTTCAAAAGTAAGAAACAAAAAATGACTGGAGCAGAACGTAGGTCTTATTCTGGGTTCCCCAGTAGGTTGGAAATTAAGTTAAGCCGTCAGCAGGTTTGTCCCTTGTGTTTTACTTGTCGTGTACCGTGAATAACATGCAACTATATACACACGTGCCTTTCGTTGGAACAACTTTGACAAACTCAGTTTTACAGAAGCAAAAACGTGTTCTAGTGGTGTGGAAAACAACTTTCTTCACAGGCGTATTGGGTCCTCCAAAGCAGCGTCATAGCGTTCTTGTCCTTTATTTGCATAGAAAATGGTTACAATAAAGCGCATAGTGAGACAAGTTTTATACCGAAGCTACGAAAATACACGGGGTGTTCTGGAAAAAGTAAAACGTACCAACCGTAATCATCCGAAACACTTCGGGTATTTTAGTAGCCTCAAATTGTTCCTCGGAGGTGTTTCACGTCTGCGCATGTACGAATTTCAATCATTATAGTAAGTAATGTATGTCTCAAAATAGAGAATGGTGTGGGATGCGCCGTCAAATCTTCGCAATAATAGACGAACAATACGTCATCAGGCAGAATAAGAATTGAGAATGACGTCGCGTCCTACGAATTTTGGGACCTGATTGGATGAAGTCATGGTTTAAACCACCTATTGAACAAATTCTGCTGAAATGGCTCAATTTCACACATGCGCAGATATGAAACACTTCATATGGGTGATTCGAGGCTACGGAAAGATGCACGGGATGCCCCGGATGAGCCAAAACATCCTGTAGCTACTTAGAAATTACAGTGAGAGAAGGCGATGACCAAAGAAAGATATTTCAACAACCACACGCTGATTGCAAAAAAATATCGTTGTCGGTATTGCATGTGCGTGTGAGCGTGTGCATGTGTGCGTGCGTGTGTTAAGGCCTGGTTATCTAAAAACAATGTCGAGATGTTTTATTAAAATAGGAAATACCCGAGCAACCATAAACGATTCAAGACCGTTTCCAATGATGTTTAATGCTTGATGTCAAGTGTTCACTCAAATGTTATCGTCAGTTCCTGTCCAGTTCCTGGCGATAACCATCGGGTCGAAAAGTAACAGAACAACAAACCCTGTGGGATTCATAGACCAACTATTTACATTCCCACACGTGTTGGCTACCACTTGGTAGATTTATCTGCATATTAATAACGCCAATAAAACCCACAACATACAATTCTCTTTTAACAAATGTCATCTATGCGTTCCCCTAGACCCAACTTTATATGCAAATATGGTCCGCACTCAATCCCAGTCAATGGGATGTTTTCCGTCGAAAAGCTCACCCGACGAAACACCCATGGGCGTTTATTCGGAAGTTTATGCCTAATAAATGCCCATTGGCGTTTATTTGGTGTTACAATTTCTTGTGTCAAGTGCCCAGATAGTGGGGTATTTATTCGGAATATTTCCTCTTAAAAGCCCACTACATAAAATTTAAAAACACATTTTAAAAGGGAATTGTATTTTATTCTGAATATATTTTGCATAGTTTCTACGAGTTGTTGATTAATTTTACAAATAATTCAATAGCAAAAACTAAACTGATATTCTTTAACGAAACTAAATAAATCAGCCGCTTGGACTGAGCGCTGCTTCTCGTGACGTATTTGATGGGGTAAAGTCAGTGTGCTACTTTAGCGTGCTGTCAGTGGCGTTCTTCTAATTGTCGGAATAAGAAATTCTAGTGTGAAATGTCGGTTCTCCAGGGATACCTGTTTGAGCCGAGGCAACACATAGTGATACCCAGTCGTCGTCATCGTCATAAGAAAATTTTCCAGAGGAGCCAATCGGTATCAACAATTTACACCATCAATCTTATCCTCATATTTTCTTCAAATGTCCCCTCATCGAATACCTGAGAGACTCTTTCGTGCACTCAATGAAAACCAATCAATTGTTAATGTTCTCAATTCTTGTAATAATATCCCTACTAAAGTTACATTATTATTGAATGGTAGTCCTAACTTTGACGTCGTTCTCAATGAATTCCTCCTAAGCAACGTTAGCAAATTTTTATGTACCGTTTATCAATATTGCTGCTTCTGATTTCCATACATGAATATGTACACGTTTTTGTTTTTTATATTCGCAATACCATATTTAAATATTGGGATACTTATATTAGATACTACTTAAATGTATATACCTCTATGTATATTAGTTTCATTTATGAAATGTTTACAACCCAGATATAATGCTTCGCGATTTCTGGGTTTGTCATCATTTCTTTGTATGTGTTGTGTATTCTTCAATAAATATATATCACTTTTAACAATTTACACTGGTGTGACTGTGGGCAGTGCAGACTCTAGCTAGCCACCAGCTAGCTGCCACGCAAAACTCAGCTTTGTTAGTTAGTTACCGACTATAACTGTCTTACCGTCATACCACTGTGTTGAGTTCCTTTAGACCCCAAAATTTCATACATGTCAGTATGTTTAGTGAATCCCAACTTATCTCAGCATATCCTGCCATCACCATGCGAGCCTGTTGCCGACGTCATGTTTGTTAGCAGCCTGCCCCGCAGGCGGCGCAGCGATTACTGGGAATAGCTGAATTAGTTGAAATGCGTGTTTGGTGTCTCTAAAATTGTGAACCTGTTGATGACGTCATGTACGTTATCTACCTAGCTGCCTTTAGGTGGCGCAGCTTTTGGTAGGAATAGTTGAATTAGTTGAAATGCGTGTTCTGTATGATCTACCTATCATTTAATGAATTCCCGCAGGTGGCGCATCGATTAGTTAGAATAGTTGAATTAGTTAGAACGTGTATTTGATGTCTCTCAAGCTCTGAGTCTGTTGTTGACGTCATGTACGTTATGTACCATCCCACAGATGGCGCAGCGATTAGTGGGGAAAAGCTGAATGGGGCTATTCGGAAAATCTACAATAACTAGAGGGCGTGCGTGTACTAGTGGTGATAGATTAACAGCCTCGATTTCGCGAGCCCTTTAAATACATGGTGAAATGGCTTGCAGCCGTGCCAACTAAATCCGAGATTGCGTAAAAAGGGNCTTGGTATTATAAAGCAAAAAATGAAACATGGTTTTTAGTTTGCAAATCACTCCAAATGCACACACTATCCAGCCTGCTCAAGACATGCCTGACCACAAGCTATCCCATGAGCCTTCGCGAAGGAAGTAACTCGCACATGCGCAATGCGTAGTTCGTCTGCGCTGCAAAATGCGTGTTTGGTGTCTCTAAAATTGTGAACCTGTTGATGACGTCATGTACGTTATCTACCTAGTTGCCTTTAGGTGGCGCAGCTTTTGGTAGGAATAGTTGAATTAGTTGAAATGCGTGTTCTACTTGATCTACGGTAACTAATTTCATCTATCCGTTGTTTAGTGAATTCCAGCAGGTGGCGCAGTGATATGTGAGGATAGTTGAATTACTCTTGAAGGTGAGGTGCTTTTGAATTGAGGTGCATTTGCACCTACAATGTGTAACACGTAGGTCGTAGATTTTGGTCGAACCATCATGCCTTTCTTGTAACTACGGAGGAAGCTAGTGGCCGATGGTCTGCTATTAAATTTTCGTTGATTTCACTTTGTACGCAAAAGACTTCAACCTTTTACGCCCATCTTTATGTTACAGAATTGATGAAAACCTCTCAGTCAAAAATGACAAGCAGAATGGCACCGCCGTCAGCAGTGACAGATTGCACTGCCCTTCAACCAAAGCCCGTCGTGGACAATGATTGTTTAAGTCCTTGGCACCGCTTTAAACAGTTCGCCCTAACGTTCAAAAGTTACTTTGTGGTTACAACATCTTTTCCGAGAACGTTGGAAGGACTGCCCGCCACACAGTCGCCTGTTTGCTCTATTGTAAGGCAAGTGGTGTGTGCGAAGTCATGTCGCTTACTCAGAATGCACCAAAATGTGCACTACCTTCACTAAGTCCAACGGTGTTCAGTGCTATCTTATTTAACTACGTACTAGTAATAGCACATCATATAGTTGAAACACAATAAAAATTATAACTAACTTATAATGTGAGATTAATATTTCTCACTCCGCCGTAAATTTTCAACTTAAATCATGAAAGTAGGTGCTTAAAGCAGAAGGCAACCTTTTTTCATGCCATTTTTAGTAAAAATACGGTTCGTTGATTATCCCAGACATATTTTTCATTTAATAACGGCTTTTCGTAATTTTATTAATTAGTCGTACCTTACCGTCTGGAAGTGACGTTTAGGGGGTTAAAAATTTTCCGCCGTTTTGTTTTCACATAGTCTGACTGCGTGCGCTGTCGAGACAGTTATTGTTTTATCCCAGTTGTGATAAGTGCGGTGTGGGAGACGTAGTATTCACAAAGGTCTGTCTGCATGTCACACAATGTCGTTAGCGTGATGTCTCAAAAGGTAATCTGCAGATTTTTTATATTTTGCACTGGGGTGTAGGTGGGACGTCTCTAAGCGCCATTTGATATTAATTTGAAAAGAGGTTCTGCCATGCTCTTAATTCCCCATGTATTTTGTACAAACAATATCAATAGTTGAGTTTCGTGAACCAGTTGTCAGGCTTATTTTTATATCATGCTTTGCTCATTTCTTTTTGGTGTGACCCTCAGGATCATTTCTAATGTTGTGGACAAGGCTGTTGTTTGTTTTGTAATTGATCTAAACTTAAGCAAGTGTTGTATAATATCAAAAGGGATTTTATAAAGTATTTTATTGTACATACTTCATTGATAGTTAGACTTATTGTAAACTCTGCACATGCCATGCTGATAATTAGTGTATACTTTGTTTCAGTGATTATTAAGTAATTCTGATGTTGATATAAGTTGATGCAATCCGAAGTTTTACATTGTATTATAGTTATAAGAAATAAATATCTCTCAATAGCTTGGCTCCAACATATCTCGGGGCCAAATTCAGTAGCAGTCAAGCTATATACTTTACACGTTCTTCCGTTACTGGTAATGTTTCTTTTAAAAAATGAAATCAGAGATCGGCAAGAGATCTTTTATTTATGCTGCCCTTGCAATATGGAACTCACTTAGCCCAGAAATTAAACGGCCCAATTCAGTTAATACTGTCAAACTTAATATCAAAAAGTGGCTGTAATTTACTTACCCATTCTTACACCTTGCCTTTCTTAATTATGTCATTTTTGATTATTGTACATTGTTGTTTTCTTTAATATCTTAATTATGTCATTTTAATGATTGTGCAAGCAACATGCTCTCACTATTTAGTACCATCTCATTATTTCGTCTTTCTTGGTCAAAATTTCATCCTCAACGTGTTTAAATTGCTGCTTTATTACCTGTATCTAATTATTGTTATACTACTTTATCGCTGCTGTTGATTGCCCCCTTCAAGCAGTGCTGTCACTGAAGAGGCTAGCCTCATTTTAAATATTGAAGTAAATTATAAATTAAATAGTTGGTGCTTGAGCCGGATTTACTAAATAGTTGTAATGTAGTGATCTTTGCGTTTTAGCCTGAACAAAATAATAAAAAAAATTATTTAGTTGTTAACTGACTGTAATCGGTATTTTTGTTATGGATGGTTGGCAAAAGCAAAAGAACAGTTAAGACATGTTGTATATCAGAAAAAACCTATAGATTATATTTTTTGGAATATGAAACCAAGTATACAGGTGAAAAATTATTTTTCTGCCATGACCTAAATACCAGGCTTAAAGGTACGATGATTTTTAAATTTATGTATAAATCTGTTGAAAAAATAGTAAACCCAAGGCAACAAGAAATGTTGCCTGAAGATGCTAGTGAACATATTATTTATGGCAAGCCAATTATATCATGCTTTGGTCACTCAATCATTGAAATGAAAGAACAAATCAGAGGACGATTATGATTTAATCATTTAGGTATTGCACAGTTCAAATCAAAATCAAGTGCTTTCAGTCGGACCTCTATATTTGGTTTCAGTTCCTTCACAGAGTCTCCATAAGCATTAATTTGTATTAATTGTATTTTGTGTTAACGTAAATAAAGTGTATTACTACTTAAAGACTTTCAAGGTAGTCGACATGTATATCTCGTGTACATCAAAAACTGAAATAATCTCAGTATGCAGTAGGAACCCAAAATGATTCAACCTTTTACCATTATAAATAACTTAGAGTGTACAGTACTTTATAACATTTAAGCATTACAGACACTATCAAACAGCACAAGTTTTCATGATATGAAAGTGGACATGCATGTAACTATTACCATGGTGACCGAATAGTGTTTCCTTACACCAGAATTTGACAAGCATTATTTAAAAAATATGAAGTTGCAAGGAACAAGAATTGGAGGCTTGAAGCTTCACAATCCTATTTCTCTAATTAAGATTCTTCATATTGTTGACTTGATAACCTGAATTAAGAAACCAAAAAGTTACAAAACGTGACTTCAAAGCAATTTAGACTTAAAATTTAGGAAAATATGAATCATTTTGTGAGACCTAAGCAAGCCTTGAACTGCAGTTGACAATCAAGCAAAAAACCATTTCAAAATTATTTCAACTATTTTTTCAGCTTAGTGTCAGATCACCTGAATGGGAAATTTACAGTAAAATAATTCGAGTATACCTTATATTTTTTGCACAAAAACACAAAAATTGAACAAAATTACTTTTTTGTAGCAACGTTTGTCAAAATGTATCAACGTTAAATCTTCACAAATTACAAAGTAACCGGTTGAACATGCCTTTCAGTTCAGCAAACGTCGCCATGAGAAATGAGTCCAACGGGAATTGTGATCCAAACAAAGTGACCCAAATTCCGCCACAAAAATTACAATAACTTTGCACAGATTGCCCCGATTTTGATACTTTTTCGATTTTATAAGTAGGATGATAGCAAAGTCGTTTTTCAAAACAAAAAAAAATCAAAACCAAAAAAATTTGGTTCGACCGTCCTGCTTAACAGGAACTAATCACCAATGCTATTTTAACATAATAAACAAAAGTACGCGTAATATTCCAAAAAAAAATTAACGACCAATGACTACGAACTATATACAAATACACTATATGTACAAACGAATCACGAGATATTACTAATAAAACAAAATAATGAAAACTTTTCGAGCAAGCGATAGCACATTCTGTTACAAGGAAAAAATGGTGGCGTTCAGGACCAGGGGCCCGTTCCAACAAAACTGACTTAGATAAGACAAATCTTATTTTTTTTAAATTTTAAAATAAAAGTTAAATTTGTCTGAAAACCAATTCAAGAAAGAGATCTTAAATTTGTCTTAATTTTGACTTACTTGCCTAATGTGGAAGTTTCAAAGTTTGGAAGTTAAGACAAATCTTCAACTTAAGTCAAAAATGAACTTAAGTCAGTTTCTTGGAACAGGCCCCAGTTCCTGAACTGACGAGCTGGAATTGTGGGTACGGAAATAACCGATGACAGCCGGGAAGGGTCAAATACGGTAAAGTAACACGAAAGGCGAAAAGAAAATAACGAAAGTGTATCGAAAATAAGATTTTGATTATTAAGTATTTTCGGATACTGGAGCCACATTGGCATTTTAAGATAAGGACTTGAAACTATGGTTTACTCGTCGACAAGTCAGCTTCCAGGGTTCGCAGTGGGCGGTCGTTTTGAAAAGATAGAAATGTTACACTGAATTCTTGAACTGTCGACTTCTAGTCTACGAAATGATAAGTGATGCACATATTGGTACTTTCTGAAAACTGAACAACGGAGCAGCATTGGTTTCGTTTACAATAGTTCAAACAATGAACCATGCTTCGGACATATTTAAAGTCTATCATCTGTACTTTCTTCTTGCTGCTTACAGACACGAAGTACTCATCAACACGTGCGTATGTTCTAACTTGCTCGAGGTTCAAATATTCCAGTGCGATGTAGGCGGCTGTCACAGAGGATGTCTGGCAGTCTGGATAGCCCGTAAAACATCACAGATATTTTTATTTCTAAAATCTAATGATCTATATACACTACTCTATTTAGATTAACGTCACGTTTCGGTTGGTCATGTATCCGGCCATCTTCAGGTGATGCTGGCTTTCAGCGTTTTTAAACGCAAGTGTGTCTTGTACCCACATCGTATTAGCAACAATTTCATGGACCACTGTGGGATTTGAAGCTGGGAATGGATCTTTCGGTTCTAAGCGTGGCACTCGGTAAGACCTGAAGATGTCAGAAGGAATGACAGACCGAAACTTCGTGTCAAAATCAACAGGCTGGGGATTGGTGGAAATAAGATTTAGAAATCATTTCAGTATGTCACCATCTCAAATGAAATTGAGAAACCTTTGTTTTTTATTTATTTTCAGCATTGAAATTAAAGACAGTAACGAAAACTTACACATCTACTCCACTGGTATAGGTCACCAGGTTTTTAATACATTAGTATATGAAATAGCACTGAGTAAGGACAGTTCCTAAGTACGGTCGTAGCTGTGACGATCGTAAGCACATTGATGGACAATTGAAGCTGCATTTCGTTAAAAGTGCGAAACGTTGTATTTGAAGTTACTAATTTTACATGTTCAGATTTCCTATTAAACCGACCGATGTCTTCAAGAGCCACGTTGATGGACATTGTATAAATTAAATTCTAGGTATATTGATCGCTTTACCTATAAAACTGGACTTCACACTTTTAATATAACAGTCTCCT
The DNA here is from genome assembly GCA_002633005.1 of Phoronis australis. Taxonomy (NCBI): domain Eukaryota; kingdom Metazoa; phylum Phoronida; family Phoronidae; genus Phoronis; species Phoronis australis. The sequence goes on along the minus strand of NMRA01000370.1, from coordinate 201,514 downwards.
GAAGATAAGATGAGATGAGAGGGCGTCATGTCTGGTTAGAGAATAAGGTGCCGTTTTCTGGACAAACAAAGATTCATTATCGATTACCCTTAATTCACTCACCGGTACAAAATGGTACTGGGCAATGCTCTCATCTCACTGAAGGGTCAGTTGTGTAACACCAGGGCGATGGTTCCCCGTCTGGGTTCCTGCAGTAGTTTTCAACTGTGTCCGCATTACGTTCAGAATGAGTGTGAGGAGTCTGTGCATCCCATCTCTGACACGTCCTTCCCGACATTGTGACTGACATGGTTCCATTGTAATCTTTGCCGGAAGCGAGGAACTTACATTCACGGCCTTCTGTAATAACTGTTGTCGAAAGAAAGTCAATTATAGCATGCTTGATTTGCAATTTCAGTTTGTTTTGCTTTCCACGCAGTTCAAAAGATGGATCGACAAGTTTTCAATTAATGGGGCGATGAACTTAAGAGTGATTCTGTACAAAAACCAACATGTAGAGTCTATAACCAAAATCACAGTTTTTTTGAAACTTAGCCCATAAGTTTAATTTTGTGAGATGTAAAAAAATCTTGCTTTTTAAGAATTTTCATCCATTATTTCTCTTTTTAAGACCGATACCTCCATTTTGCAACAAAATTGGGCACCGAAGTAGACATGTTTGAATGCATATTACTATCATGTATCATGAGCTGATAACAAATGAGTGATACGATTTGAAGGAGCAATGATTGAATGATTTAATTTCACAACATTAAAAATTCATTTTTAAATTGGTATGCTTTGATTTTGTGTGGCAAAAACGGTTATTTTGAAGGTTTTCACTGAAGCTATTTTCGGTCAACTTTGGCACTCTGTAGCAGCCACGTTGCATGTGGATTTAGATTTTTGTTGGGATACATATCCATGTAGAAAAAATGAAGTTGTTTTAAATTTATACTTATAGACTGATTTTTGAAAATCTACTGGTTTTTATATAGACTGCCTCTGAATTAATCTAGTCATGAGATACAGGAAGAGGGGAGCATAGGGCTGAAGTAATATCAAGACGCGGAGGCCTGAGAAATGGCGGTAACGGGGAACATGGGACCGGAGGACGCGGGAACATCGGTTGGCTAAAATGAGCGAGATGGGAGAATACAGAGACCAGGTAGAACGCTGGAACAGATCCATAATTCAACGTCCCAACCTCACCGACCCATCACTTCTGTGGCTGCCATGTTGCTAGGTTACGCTGCTAAGGTCTCGAGCACACTCGCTTAACTTTTCGAGATCTTGTTTGATTTTGCTTTTTCGCAACGTTTTCTCGTCCAGCTTAACTCCAGACAAATAGACATTGAAGATATTTTGGCTTAAATTTCCGGGCAACAGGATGTAGGATCTTGTCTCCACTTTGCGACTGGTGGTCATGAATTTGTAGTTTGGGGAAAAAATAAAAAATCGAAAATGTACTAATCATTTTTGACATTTATATTTGTTTAATTTTAGACACAGCAATAAAAAACACGTCATAGCTTCGTTGAATTTCTTTATCTGAGAAACACCATTGAATGAGGTTTCTACAAGTTAATCGAAAGAGTATTAATCATTTTTGACATTCATATTTGTTTCATATTAGACACAGCAGTGAAAAAACACGTCATAGCTTCGTTGAATTTCTTTATCTAAGAAACACCATTGAATGTGGTTTCTATAAGTTACTAACTTTCAGATGCTTTGAGACAGAGTGAAAGCAACTAGCAAGGACTTTCCTTGAAGCAGTTCATATTTTCAACGAGTTCAGCCACTCGCCTCGGGCTTTAAGGGGTTCGGCACTATCTCCCCAAAACGCAAACAAGACATTGGCTAATATCAAACATTTGACTATTGTTCGGAAATCCAAATGACAGGCCACTTATATTGAAACAGGGAGCTTTTGCTTTGAATTTTTGTTATTATTCCAATAAAAAGACTACAAACTACGCGTGCCGTCCAAGAATCGAGATTTTGATTTAGACCGCTTATCACTATAAAATTGATGTCAACTTGTTGATTACTTATATGATGAAAAGACTTTTCTGGGTTTGCTAAGAACATTATTCAGGTCTTGAGAACAAGATCGTCACATAAAAATGGCACGTCATGACAAGTCAACCTGTACACCCTGGTTTTATGCAACAACGAACAGTCAGCTCTCTCGAAGTCCTGAAATCACCCCCAACTTGAGACCAAATTCGTAACGGAAAGTGTTGTACCTCAAAAATCGTTTTCATATGACAGAAAGCCGGTTTATAACCGCTTTAATCCTAAGCATGCCGCGTCATCAAATTTCGCTATGACGTCATACTACACATGGAAATTGGCAATTTCATTTAAAAAAGAAGAAATTCCTCGTCTTAGTTTACTCACATCAAGTCAAACTTTTCCCATTCTTAACAACATAACATAATCGCCATCTTATGAAATGCCGTACGACAATCGTGGTTCTGAAAATTGAAGCGCTTTTGATGGTAAATTGAGCTTTCTTATGTGACGCTAAAATAGCTGCAAAACTAAATAGGTCGCAATCACCAGCGACTTTTTTCATTGGGAACACCTCTGGTAATTTCGTATTCTCAAATTTCTCCTCCTACTGAGGTCAACGTTATCTGCGCGTGTGCGAGAAGTCACCCGACTGTTACGTCTCCCTGGTTCCCGACGTGCCCAGTCAGCACCCGTTCTGGGTACCGACCACCTAGCGGCACGTAGGGAACCAGCGAGCTGCCAAGTTGGAGACTCAATTTCCGTATGACTGTAGTTCGCACATGCGCATAATGCGTTATAAGGTTCACCTACTAGGGGGAAAATTGAGATTATGCAAATGCCTGCGGTATTCCGAGTGGACCTTGTCCTGTATATAAGTATATAGTTGCAATGTACGCGATAAAGTAACACGGAATTTCACGATCATTGCGTCGAACTATATTGAACACGAAAGATTACAGAAATTAGCATCCGCGCTGAATAAAATTCATTAGCTCCGCAGTAGGAGCCAAACGCTCTACCGCTGACATAAATCCCAGGCGTTGAATAATCGAGTAATTTAATTGTATTTAAATGGTAAACACTCCAGCTTTGATTTCAGCTCCTTCGAAATGTCTGGCAGATAACGACGAGAATTGGCGATTTGCGATAAAATCATAAAATCAAAAAATACAACGGATTTTGTTGTTTTATAGCTCTGGTGGAAGCTAATAAACTTATTCTGTCCAAGAGTAATTCAAAAAGGGAATTTTCGGCCGTGAAATTGAATTTGTCTCTTTAAAGAAAAAATGAGTAAATGCAAAAATTTTGAATGACTCAAATTCTACAAAAAATATTGTGAGAGCCCCACTTTAGTTTGCTGATTTACAGCAGGCAAATACCAAAATAGAAATCAACAAAGCTACATAAAACTAAAAGGTATAAATTAAAATTGTGTCAGACCCCTGTATTCACTGATGAATTGTTCCAAAGTCGCATCACAACTTTATTCTGTCTGCCATTAACCGAAAGGATCGTTGTCAACAAGAGCGATCTGTTTACCCGTAAATAATAAAGGAAAACTGCCTTTAACTATAGTTACCAACAACAGAAATTGTGAAGCACAGTTTGCCATAAAACACCATTTCAATCCCGATAGAAACTTCGTCATTTTCTCACGATACAAACTGGCCTACATGTATTGTCTGCGTCAACTTCTAGATCTCAAACAACGAACCTAAATACTTCATTCGGTTGTTGTTCGTCTATTTATATTTCACATTTAGGCCGCCGCATATTGACTCAAAGTTGGCACAAAGCCCGATATCTGCGCTATTGCCGCACAACTGGTTGCGTTTTGTGCTGAGACATTTTTGCTCTCTACAGAGTCCACCGTAACACTTTTTCACACTTCTACACTTTGCAAAACTAACTTTGCGGAATTCCAGGTTCGGTCTTGTGCTGAATGTCCCCTCTCTCTCGGACAGCGTCCCTTAAAGGTAACCTTTCCTTTACATTCACCAATTTAGAACACTAGATGAGTTTCATCAGTCAAAAGAAATCACTAAATTATAAAAATTTCATAACTTTCAGCTATTTTTGTGTTTGCCTTATTTTAATATTAATTTTGATAGTTTTCTAAAAAGGAAGGGGTTTTCGTGGAAACCTTACAACACATGGCGATAGTGAGTTCACATAATGCATGAGTCACCTGTCACTCATGACGGGGCTATTTTAGATGGCAGTGCACCCGCAAAAATAAAAAAACGAATGCAAAATGCTTAAGCTTCCACTGAACTTACTGACGCTAGAAGTCGTCTGATGACGTTTGTAAGTAAAATGGAGGGTAAAGAGTGTGCAGAACTTTACTGACAAATCTGTGTTATTCGTCAATTATCTACAAAGCTTACATTTTAACTCAATGAAAGTACACATTTTCTCAAAGTAGAAAGTGTTTCAAGTTTTATTTTGACGCCTTCTGACATCAAATGGGTCACGTGACTATGTTGTTTTAGTGAAACGTAGTAAAAATTACGGTACATTATTTGCAAAACGACGCTTTCAATACATGGGCGGCGCAGAACTGAAACAAGTTGGGGTCTATAGCCCTCAGCCCCCTATGGTGCGCCACCCATGCAATATCATGTCCAAAAAATGAAACAAAATATTTATATTTGATACCGCTTCATGTAAAGGTAGAAATTATTAAAACAATTTGTGACATTGCTTTTTGAGAACAGCGCATGAAGAATAAGACTATCTGAAAGTTTCAAATGAATTCGATCAGCCGTATCTAAGATACGATATTCCGAAATTAGCCAAATTGGAACATTATTCTAAGGTCCTACATCATGTGCGCACCCAGGGGGGCTCGGGGGCCTCCGTTTGGCGAAGTTGGCAAAACGGTCCGCCTCAGAGAAAAAATGTGAGAAAAAGTACCTCATTTTTAGTAAAAAGTCCACTTTTTGTTTGTTTTAGTATAAGGTCCAGATTCTCAAATATTCGAGCCCCCCCATTTTTTTAGGCTGGGTGCGCGCATGTACGTAACCATAACATTTGGATCCGAGCCCATCCTTCTGAAACAGTGTACCACTACCAACCATTTCGTTACTTTGCTATTTTGACTAACGTTTTCTTCTTAAAACCATGGGTTTCTCTCCATAAGACGCAATCTCTGAGATACTTATCAAAATTGTCAAGCATTCTATTTTGACCACATACCACCGAATTAATTTCGGTTTCTCGATTTTTGGAAATTATGAGCAAAAAGAGAGGGTACACAGCTTGATGAAGAGTTATGCTATCTCAGAACTTTCGGGGGCGTTAGTATGGAAAAATAACATAAACTCACCGGAGTGGAAGACAAATCCTAGAAAAAAACACCGAAGTGTCAACAAAAGCGATAACGATGAATGCGACAACTTTTTTGTCATACTTTGGCGCGAATGCCGGCTAAAATAAATACTCTAAACACGTACAGCGTATTTTAAATCATTGTGGTTTCGATCGATACATATTTACTGTATGGAACGTGGATGGCAGCGAACCGTCGCCTGCTTTTGTAAACAATTGAATATCTTTGTCCAGTGCAAAAGTAAGAAACAAAAAATAACTGGAGCAGAACGTAGGTCTTATTCTGGTTCCGCAGCAGTTTGTCCCTTGTGCTTAGCTTGTCTTGTACCGTGAATAACAGGCAACTATATACACACGTGCCTTTCGTTGGAACAACTTTGACAAACTCAGTTTTACAAGAGCAAAAACGTGTTCTGGTAGTGCGAAAAACAACTTTCTTCACAGGCGTATTGGGTCCTCCAAAGCAGCATCATATCGTTCTTGCCCTTGGTTACAATAGAACCCCCAGCGAGACAAGTTTTATCAAAGATTGATATAGTATCTTTGGTTTTATACCGAAGCTACGAAAATAAACGAGGTGTTCCGGATAAAGTAAAACGTACAAACCATAACCATCCGAAACACTTCGGGTATTTTCGTAGCCTCAAATTGTTCTTCGGAGGTGTTTCACGTCTGCACATGTGCGAATTTCAATCATTACAGTAAGTAATGTATGTCTCAAAACAGAGAATGGTGTGGAATGCACCGTCAAATCCTCACAATAAAAGATATAACAATACGTCATCAGACAGAATGAGGACTCGATTGAGAATGACGTCGCGTCCTACAAATTTTGGGACCTGATTGGATGAAGAAATGGTTTAAAGCATCTCTTCACCAATTTCCTCTGCTGAAATAGCTCAATTTCACAAATGAGTAGATATGAAACACCTCATATAGGTGATTTGAGGCTACGGAAATACACGAGATGCCCGGATGAGCCAAAACCTCCTGTAGCTGCATGGAAATTTCAATAAGAGAAAGTGACCAACGAAAGATATTTCAACAACCTCACGGGTTGAGACAATCAGTTACTGACTGCAATAAAATCGTTGTCGGTATATCATGTGCGTGTGTGTGAGTGCGTGCGTGTATGCGTGAATGTTTGGGTGTATGTGTTAAGGCCACGTATCTAAAAGAAATGTCGAGATGTTTTATTAAAATCGGAAACACCCGTGTAATCATAAACGATTCAAGACCGTTTCCGATGATGTTCCAGGTTTGATGTCAAATGTTCACTCAAATGTTATCGCCAGTTCCTAGCCAGTTCCTGGCGATAACCATGGGGTCGCAAAGTATACAGAACAACAAACTCTGTGGGATTCATAGACCAACTATTTACATTCCCACACGTGTTGGCTACTACTTGGTAGATTTATCTGCCGATTAATACATAGGCGGATTTAGGGGAGGGGGGGGGGCAGAGGGCCGCCCCCCCCTGGCTGCCTCAAAAAATAAAACAGCAAGAGCGTAGGGAAATGTTGAGTTTATCAATTAACCCCGGTAATTAATATTATACGGATGAAACAGATCCAATTTCAAGTGTCAAATTCGGAACACGGCGCATTCGTAACGGAACTATGGCTAACTATAAGCTCTCCCGCGATATCCCAGGCGACCGGCAGTGGCGCTGCGCACTACTACTCCACTGTGCAATGAAGAAAATTTACTTCATTTTTTAAAGGAAATGGAACCTGAGTGACGATGAAAAAACAGAAGCTGCTGGTAAGATGTGAATTTTAATCGAAGCCTTAGTGAATCACTCAGAAGCTAATAATTCTCTCTTTGTCAAACCTTAACTTAAGACTATTTCCAAAGCAATCCCGTCATTATTGCCAACACGAAAAACGGATTTGGTCTTTTGGGCATTTGAAGACTATTTTAAATACAACAAATTTGTTAAGAACCGATTGCACGATATATAAAACGTGTAATAAGCATTACAAAAAGAAGTAGGTTTCGCGTGCAAACGCTCTGGACCATAAACAAGTAGGTCTCTTATATCACGTCAGGAGTTAAAGCGTGTGGTGTAATGGTAAAGGACGCGCGCTCTATCCGCCCGGTCGTGAGTTCGAGTCCGAGATACTTGCAGTTTTTCCTGTTTAACTCGTTCTCCGTGTTTTTTGTTTTTGTTTCCTTTCTTTCTTGGATAATACTTCAGGAATCAAGGAAAATGCTTGATTTTTAGAGGAAAAAACAAAAAAAATTCCTGACCTTCCCCCCATTCGGTGCTATGCGCATCTACAATCGTGGTTGACGCAAATGCTTACAGCCGGACAAAATGTTGGCCCCCCTTGTGATATCCTAGATCCGCCACTGTAATAACGCCAATACAATTCTCTTTTAACAAAAGTCATCTATGCGCCCCTCGACCCAACTATATGCAAATATAGTCCGTATTCAGTCCCAGTCAATGAGATGTTCACAGGATGACCGTTTCGAAGACAGAAGAAAGTTTCTTGATCAGGTGGGTGGCGCAAGCCCACTGAAAATTCATGGGCGGTGCAGCACTGAAAAAAGTGAGGGGCTTTAGCACTGCAGCCCCCCTGTGGTGCAGCGCCCATATACAATGGGTGGTGCAGCCCTGAAAAAAGTGGGGGCTATAACCCTCCGCCATCCCCCTACGCTGCGCCGGAAACCCCGAATGCGTTCCGTAGATGCAAGGATCTCGCGACTAAAGATAGTGTGATCTTGCAATACGTAGCCCCGTCTCATAAATTTCATATGAACAAAACTAAGACCGGAATCGGCTATCATAATTGTAAAATGTTGAAAAACAAATTTTGTTGACATTTTTTACATTACAATTCACGAAAATTATAGAAAATCTCACGAACTAACAGCAAAAATTGATAAAAAAAGTTAAAGAGAGCATTCATCTAAAGTGCACGTTCCTGAATATTTGTGACTCATATTCACACTATGTCATTTTATCAATAAACTCGCTTTCATTGTGGGTACATAGTTCTAATTAGGTTAAAACATCTGCACAACTTGATGAATACGAAAACTTGATTTGGTCAATTATTTACCGGGACCTCGGTACTTGTGTTATTTGATTTCCGGAAACGTATGTTCAAATTGTACTTAAAAACAAGGCGTTGGTATTTATTTGAACTTTACAAAGAAACATTTATCGATTAAACTATTTAAACTTTTGATTTTTGCTCACCTTTATTGTGTACGATTATTAAACCAAACACAAAAGAACGTTATTTGGACAGAAAGCGCATTGTTGTAGCATTGAAAGCAAACAAAGTTTTTGAATTTCCGCTGAAAGTAGTTTTTCACGTCTGTCTCTGTATCAGGGAGTGTCGGTTTGAACACAGTCGCCATGTTTTATTCAGAACGACTTTCTTTATAAACTGTGTATCAACCCAGGCCATTTGTTTACTGTCTATCTTGCAATCTAATCACGTGTACTGAGCAATCCATGCACTTATCAATGTTACAACTGAAAATTCAATGACAACAACTTTCATTGTTTTTTGTCTAATTCTCTGGAATTTTCCATTTTTCGGGACGTACAAGTCTGTGGTGCTTCCACGGTGGTTGTAAAAGAACGGCACGTGTATTCTTTCCTTCGGACTCATCTCCAGATGGCTGAAGGAATTTCATAGCCGCACCTCTAAATTCTAGCATCAATAACCTGCACCCCATCCCCAGACCTGCCAGCAATCCAAAACTCCGGCCACACAGGGCGAAAATAACCCATACCCGATGACCAAAATCCATACCGGGACACCAAAGTCCAGGAAACTGAACCACAAATCGCGGGTTTGGTGTTCGTTGATCTGGGAGTGGTACTTAGGTGGTCGTATCTCAGATGAGTCGTTTCCTACAATTGGTTTCTATTGACAAAAGTAGTGTAACTATCGATGGAGTTAAGCCCAAAAGCATTTTAAGACCTGTCCTCACTGATTAAAAATACACTCACCTGCCATCAATTTCAGTGTAGGTAGGCCTATCGTGTATTTTTTGAAAAGCTGCACAATGGCACATAAGCAAGGTTGAGCAAGGTTTGAAACGCCACAATTTGCCAAGCGATAGATAATAACTTATGAATGATGCACTGGGTAGAGCTCAAAATGTCCACCCATCATGGCTTAGACACTCAAATGGCAATGGACTGCTTAAAAGTGGCCGCTCAAGCAGACATTTCCAACAGTTGTTTAGGGTAAAATGTATTGTCGCTGAACTAAGTACACAACTCTCTTTCAGTTACACGTTACGCTCTGATGTGGTGTACTTTAGGGACTGATCTGAGTAACACTGTGTTATACACGCAGACTTCGATGTATGAGTATAATTGTCTTTTGTAATTTGATGAGATACCAAAGTCGCCCTCCGGAACCTTCACCGTCATCACCACTTTCACTGTTGTCCCATACCCTTCGCCATCACTACCAATTTGAAGTGAATGTTGTCATCAGACTAGAAAAATCGATAATGTTAACAGAAGGGGGGGGG
>NMRA01000370.1:4228-191656 GCA_002633005.1 Phoronis australis | reverse complement strand
AACCCGATCCCCCTTCTCAGGCTTTCGATGATTCCAAAACCCTCTAAATCAAAGAAATACCTTCAAATTCGCTTTCCGTACACAAATCGTGATGTTGATGTATGTAGTGCCTCTTTTAAAAAAACTGCTGTGTAATCACTGTAGGCTATCTGAGTAGCCAAAAAGTGCACGGTACTTGTATACTCGGTAAAGGTGCATGTTAACTACTAAGCGGACAATGACCATCCTTTTGACTTTGCCTGTATGTACCAAACTAGCCCAATGCTATCAAATCACATTGGTTTCATATTCACACATGCTATATCATTTGCTCGCTTTCTCATCATAGCCATAAACAGTCCCTTGAAAATTCGCAAAAATTATCAATTTTTTGAAAAGCCAGTACCAATATCCATCTTATATATTAAACGTTTCTGAATCTTAAAGTCTGATACATTCACAGAAAAAAATAATAGTTATACCTAAAGTTTAAGTCCTAATAGTCCTCCAAAGTTGGCAGCTTTTTACTGAAATAAATGTCGAAAAAGCCATTTTTGCAACATCAGCATAAAAACTAGTGTCAGAAAAATCAAAATGTGACTTAGTGCATATCTAGGGGTAAACCAAGCCCTCATAAAGTTTCAGGAAAATCTGTGACGGTCGATGTAGAATCACCCGTAGGTGCTCTCAGAAACTGTTTTTTTAAAAACGCTTAAAAGCGTTCTCACAGAGCGTCGCTCCCATAAACACCAAAACGTCGACGTTAGTGATAAAGGCCTTTGGCAGTTCAACATTTGTTGAAAGTTTATTGGTGTTAGAAACCACATAACTATGTCATCTACATACAACAGTGACTTATTGTAGCAAGCTTGTTTAAGCAAATGGTACTGATACTTCTCGCATCGATTTTTTCTGAAACCTAAGTTTCATATATAAACAAATAGCGTAAATATCCCTGACGCCAATAGTGACACTTACTAAAGAAGTCTATTAAACTACCACGTGTTTCAGCACATGATCCCAGCTGCTGTACATTGTTCGCAGAATTTACTAAATGTCATGGACACCAATGTACATAATTCGATGAAAAAAGCAAATCATATGTGGTACTTGATCGAAAACTTTTGAAAAGTCAATGAATAACGCTTACAAAGTAAATATCTGGTCCACTGTAGCTTGACGTTCAAAAACTTTACCATTATTTTCGATCCACTTATACAATACTTTATTCAGAATACTAGTGACAAGTTTTCCAATTGATGGAAAAGGTAAATGCCTATATATTTGCGTCATCTACATTATGTTGTGTAAACACGGAAATTAACATAGCATCACTCAAAACCGGGGAAAATTAACTTGACTGGAAAATAAAATTAATCTTTGCAGAATCGACAGGATGAATGTATTGGCACTTCAACATAAGTACTCCTGGCTTTGTCACACGCGAGCTCAGTGTTCAGGGTTTTGGATAATTCCAGAACAAATACAAATACAAATACAAGCTACAGTCAAAGTAGGTGGTGGTGGTTTAGGATACATTTGTCGCAACACGTGACTAGCCTGCTAAACAACGTCAACATCCAAAAGTGAATCGATAACAGGCACTTCTGGATTTAAATTAGACAAGGTGAATCTAACGAAACAGGCCCCAGACGTTAGCTAATATTTTTCTTTCTACTTGAGCTAAAGACGCGAAACTTAGCAAAAACCTGTACTGCAAACAAACGGTGTTGCACATGCTATGGGTGAGTTCACCGTTCAGTGACGCCCTAGCATTCATCTCAACATGGGAAGATTCTCTATGATCAGGCCAATCTAAACTTATTCACAACACTCTTAAGGATAAGTGTAATCTCTGGTAACTTAGAGTGAATACAGGGGGCGCTGCTGTCACTTTTAGAATGATGTGTTGCAGTTGTCGAGCCTACATAAAACTGGCCACACTGGCACGTTGAGCTTGTACACAGCATTAGACCTCTTCAGTACTGATAAGAGATCTTTAGTTTGGAGAACACTGATGTTCTACAAGATGGCTTTAGTTAAAAAATCTGTTAGTTCCACACTCGGTATCATCTCAGTGATACACCTAACAGTTTGGCAAATCACAACTATTCGCTTCTAAACACTGATTGGCTGAAATATTTTACACCGTTCACGTCCTACGGGCGATCTCGTTTCATAGAACTCTAGCCTTGTAGCCAGTTGCAGGAATGCCAACTTCGATCTCACGCTGCTGAGGTTGCACCGCGCATGCACGGGAATCTGTTTGCATTTGTTTCTTCCGGGTTGGTTCTTACTATGGCATCTACTGTGACACTAAAATTTTTCGCAACTTCGCCGTATTTCAACCGAATTACAAAAGAGTCAGAACATTAGAGAGCCATTTATTAGTTCTTGATGATGTATGGTTATAACAGAAGGAATTATCATTTCGCATACCTGACAGACTTGAAATATTTTTAATCGGAAACCGAAAGTGTCGCCAAAAAGCGAAAAACAACAAGGTGTGACAGTAAAATGGAAAAAGGGAATGAACCTCAGAGGCCTAATAAATAACTAGTTAAACCAGCACGGAAATAATTTCATTGGTTCTAAAATGTCTAAACAAATGTTTTAGAATATGGATATCTTACAGCTAGTATGAAGAATTTAGTCCTGCATTCATCCAGAATTGTACATCTTTATATAGTAATTGGATCTTTCGTGCCGTTTGACACAATTACATTTTACAGTAAAGTTCAGGATACAGTCACATTTAAGAACTGTGAATAAATTAATAACTCAACTGCCTTTCCGAAATTTGCTGATAAAGTTTTCCTGATAGATAAGAACAGGCAAACATCTTTCGTGTAGCTTTGAAATGTGCTGTGGCTATATTATTACAAAGGTTGCAGTGTAGGACTTTCTATGAAAGGTTCAAAATAAACTCATTTGTTGAGGAAGTAAAAATTATCGATCTTGATATTTGTACTGTAAACACGAGACATCGAAACACATTTTTACAATGGTTATGCTATTAAAGAAAGTGGACTCTGGAAAATGATAATATTCATAACAAAGAGAAACGTGCTGCATAGTGGCCACGGTCAATATTTGAGAATGAAAATAGGGACAACTGCATTGAAAAGCGGGACTTCCGGATAAAAAGCGGGATAGTCGACTTTAAGCCAAGACGCACGTCCGAACAGCGTTTTTGGCGAACGGCCGGGATACGCAACACCCAAAAGTGTTCGACAGCTTTTTTGTTTTAGTCAAACGAGAAATTGCGGGAGCTCCAAAGCCAATGAAACATTCCATTTTAATTTTTAGGGCCATGTCGCGTTGGAAATTACAACATAGTATATGATAATATGTCAATTTCGCCGTGTGTCAAAAAGCAGAAGGCACATTTTAATGGTGTGGTGGGATGGTGGGGAATTTCACTGGTACAAGTGAATATTACAGAAAGCATCAGAGCTCAGAAATCGATTTAACAAAAAAAAAAACTGCATCANCACACACACACACACACACACACACACACACACACACACACACACACACACACACACACACACACACACACACACACACGAGCGCGCACACTTAGGTCACCTAAGGGAGTTGGCATTCCCATTGAGATTTACGTATCGCTCATTGGACATTCCAGGGTAGAGTTCAGTAGCTGTCTCGCGGCTAAAAAATCCACGTGTTCTCATTCAAAATTCAGGACAATATCTCATGAAATCTCGCGAAGTCTTGATTTTTAGCAAGGTCCTAACGTAGGTCTAAACATTACTGAACTCTACCCAGGACTAGAGTTTTGTGTTCCACGGCGACACGACCGCAAACCAAGTAATATTGGCCGTCAAAGTTTTATGGTTTAGACAGGACATGGAATTTTCAATTGTGATTCAAATTTCAAAAATTATTTAGATTGGCAGAGAGCAACACCAAAATTCTCGCTGGTTGCCAGCGTGCCGCTAGGTGGTCAGTAGCCAGCAAGCTGGCTTGAGGCACGTAGGGGACCAGCGAGCACCAAAATTTTGATCAGGTAACAATGATATGTCCTAATAAATGGGAGACTTTGGCAGGCCATCATGCGATTGTTTCGATGTCTGGGTTCAAAAACAATAAAAATGAGAATTTTGTTAAAAAAATTCAAGGTTCATCTTTTAAATGCGCAAAAAGATCTCTTGTGTACAACAGAGACGTTACGATTCTCACCCGATTTGCGTACCGCAAACAGTACGATAACTTTTAGCAGTTGTTCAATTTGTATTTATTTTTATGCTTATCATTTGTTAGTTAGACACAAATATACTGATAATGTTTTTGTATGTTTCAATTTTTTAAAACAGGTTGCACCAAGAAAAAGTAATGTCAGGAGTGGGATTCGAACCCACGCCATCATTCGATGACCAGAACGCCCACAACCTGTACTTCAGGCAAGGATTATCCTTGAGTCTGGCGCCTTAGACCGCTCGGCCATCCTGACAGTCTTGTACACTACAGGTATTTTATAATACTTATTCAATTGCAATAAATTTAATCCTAATACCGAGCTATATATGCACTTACTCCCTCATCATTTACATAATATGTAGGTTAGGTGTCATGAAGCTCTTAGACAACTAATTTACACAATAGGGCTGATAAAGCTAAATATTTCTGTTGAATGCTAACCTTGACGTCATTTCCCATAATGGCGTCCCCCATGAGCGAAGCATTTTCTGGTAAGTTTAATTTTATATATAGGGCTTATATGCCTAGGAGGGCTAATTTCTCTATTTAGACAATTTTATGAGATGTCATTGTTACTAAAGTTTGCTTAATGTCGGTTAATTTCCAAATTTCAGCTTCTATTGACTTACTGCAATAAATTATCTGACAAGACTGACAAGAGGTCCCCAATCTGTTTCTTGCTCCATAATTTCAACTTTCAAGTCAAGAAAGTCACGAAAACTAGACTCAAGTCAGTCAAGATTAGGGTACAACACCAGGCCACAAGCAAGATTTTTGTCTGGATGATTGTTAATAGTCCGATCAAAAACTTGCAGCCACTTGATATTAGCATTTTTTAATGTTCTCTTAACTGCTCATTTCTAAACTGGATATCAACTCTTAAAACTGAAAATATCGTAGAAAAATCCACCTGTTCACTGCCAGTGTTTGTCAGTGTCACAGTAAATTTCTTAGTAAGAAAATTTACTCTTTTATGCCTGGGAAACAGTGGTTCTTGTTCATAAGTGACTTGCTTTTAGCTAGGGGTCATCAAGTGCATTGTTGGACGAGACACTCATCTGCATTAATTTCATTGCACTCAAACACACCAAAACTATGTGTTTGTACTAACTTGTAGAACGAAAAACATCGAGTTCAAAGATGAGGTTTACTTCTAGCGAATGGCAAAATAAAATTATGAAAGTTCCATTATTTGGTCTAATAGTGATATTTTGTCAAAGAATTGTAATGTACTACTTTGTGACTGTTTCCGCTGAAGAGGATGATGGTCCAGCGTCCAAGTTGCCGCGACTTGACCTTGATGAAAAGAAGGACAGCAGCGCCTCCTGTTGCGAAGAACCAGTCCACCCGACAGACCAGCCTTTGGAGAATAAGCCTAATGAGACTAGTCTGTGTTGTTCATCCTCACAGCAAACTGGGTCAGCCAGTTGGAGCATGGCAGAGACAGACGTTGGCATATCGGAATATATCAGTGATCACTCTGGATTCCATGGAGTAATCAAACAAAGGTATTTGTGAGAAAAATGTAAACGAAGTAAGAGCAGTGTTATTTCTCTCGTAAAGCAAAGTTTTGTTGCATGGATTAGGTCTCGGTAATTTGTATTTGGGATGGTCCTTATATTTGTTACAAACCCAATAGTTCTTAACTGACTGCCTGCCAGACTTTCACTGAAATCATGGACAGTGGCTTTATTATTTAAATACGCTTAAAATACTCGTGGTATTTGGCTCAGCTTTCGGCTGCTTTTGAAGAGGTAGTTTTAGCGATTCCGTGGGTTTCCAAACTTTTGCGTGAAAAATTCTTGAGGCATGCGCCATCCAATCACACTTGAATAAAATCTCACCACATAAATCTCCAATGTTATAAATCAGATTGCGGGGTCCTGACTTCTCTGTGATGTCACCGAATGCTTACAAGCTGACAACCATCGCGCAGTACAGTAAGTTTGAAAAACGACGGCAGCCCAGTAGATGAATTCACTCGAATTTAGCTTGAGAATGTTGCTGAAAGAATCACATCAGGCTTTTGATGTTGTTATGTCCCCTCTTTCTTGGCATTTCATTGCAGCGATGGGTTTAGAAGAGACTTAACAAAATATTAATTTGTTGACCTCATTATGGCCTTTAAGGTACTCCGATTTCTTGGTCAATGAAATTGACGAGCGAGGAGAGATCGTGCGCCTGACTGACACGTCCATACCAGACAACCAAGTGGAAATATTTGAGGACGATGCTCTGTCTGAGGATGTGAAAGTACAGCTGACTCAGCTGGTTGAGTCCGGTGACAAGACCAAGCACGTTGATATCGAGGTACGGGCGGTGTTGAGTTCTAAGGAAGTGAACTGAGGATATTTCTTGACTTGATTTTGAAATGTGAATGGAGTGCTGATTATTTGAAGTGTTTATTTGGTGAAAGAAAAATCACTTTTGTTCTGATTAGATATGTTGCGAATGATATATTGTGACTGCAAATTACCAATTAACACAAGGTTGTAGATATATGTATTAGGTTAAGAGTCAGCGGGGAAGTTGGTATTGACTGCAATCAACTCCGTTACCACTGCAAGAGTATGTTACCTGAATTCTATGAAGATTTCGTTAAAAGTGAAGTTGAAATATTTACATGCAAATTAAGGACTGTAAGTTTAAAGTGCAATAAATGTGGCGAAACAAAATTTGTGCTCGGTTTAAGTGAGAAATTGGAAATGTGCGAACGAAATCCAGTGATGTATTTCATGCTATCGTCTTCTTACCGAGTGTCTTGGTATGTACATTAGGTGGGTGATGACAAGGCGAAGAGAACAGCCGTACACCAGGCTATACGGAGATTGTATACAGGCCTATTTAGTGCTACTGAGGAGATTGCTGGGCGAAAGGTCATTAGAGTCGGCTACAATGAAGGGACATTTTCTGGAAGGAGTAAGAAAATTTCTTGTCACATCTGTTTTTATCTGCCCTTTTTTCTTTTTCCCTCTCTGTCTCTGTCTCTCTCTTTCTTTCTCCCTCCCTGTGTCTCTGTTTCATTCTGTCATTCCCTCCCTCTCCCTCTGTCTTAATCTCTTTTACCTTCCCTCAATCTCCATCTCTGTTCCAGCCTTCTTCCATATCTCTCTGGTTCCTTTCAGCCACCCCTCCCTCTTATTACTATTCCAATATGTCAATGTTCTAATGTGTCAACTTTATCCAGAATTTTACTAATGTCAGAGTTTGCGTTCTTGCCGTATTGGCTCAATCTGATATTTAACGTATCTCTGTAGGTGGTGCTGACTCCGCTAAGAACCAATGGCCTAAAAAACTGGGGAACTATTGTCGTTTTGTGTTGTACAAGGAGGGAAAGGACACATTGGATTCCATCAGCACTGTAGCTCGATTTCTCCAGTAGGTGCCAGTTGACTAGGAATAAACACTATTGGTGCAACAACAGTACAGATTGTGAAAATGTGATACCATTGAACATAGTTCTCGGAAGTTTTCATAAATGCGTAAGAGGTTTAATTATTGAATATTAAGTTATAGTGTTCCATTATGGCATTTTTTAAAATCAATTCGAGTTTCCATTTTCCTTCTCTAATTCTGCTGCTACAGCCCACTTGCAGAAGAATATGATATCTGTAAAATTTAAATACGATGTTCAGAAGGAAAAAATGATGGTCCAGTTGTTCAATTCATTTGCTCTGATGAATAATGATTTGCGCCATTTGTTGACAACCTAGTTTTTGTTTAAGATAGTGATTTAAGTGTTACTGTTACTGCTGTTGCGGATTTTGTTTTTGCTGCTGGTGGTGGTGGTGGTGGTGGTGGTGGTGGTACTGCTATTAAGTTGTCATTCATCTTGTATTCAGCTTGAAGCCCAACATGTTTGGCTATGCTGGGACAAAAGACAAGCGAGCGAAGACTTCACAGCTTGTGACGTCCTACAAAATCATGCCAGCCAAGTTGGTGGAGCTCAACAAATCCCTGAGTGGTGTTGTACTGGGCAACTTCAGGTATGACAGTCTTCTTTAATAATGTGTTGTTACTCTTAATGTTTAAGTACTCTCTGTCATAGTGCCAGTACCACCTAGTGGAAATGTAGCCCTGTGAAATGAGGAAGGATGACATGGAATTTCGTGTGTAAGCGTCAACGTGCACTTCATGGTTGAATGTTTGTTGTATATGTATGGTGCAAGAATTATCCAGAAAAGTATAGTTAATCATTTTGTTGTTTTGTTTGACTTCTTGTAACCTTGCATGTGCCAAGCAACACAAACTTGTGTGTAATGCATTGATCTAGTCTGTTCTTGTAACCTTGTGTGTTCCAAGCAACACAAACTTGTGTGTTATGCATTGATCTAGTCTGTTTCTGTAACCTTGTGTGTGCCAAGCAACACAAACTTGTGTGTTATGCATTGATCTAGTCTGTTCTTGTAACCTTGTGTGTGCCAAGCAACACAAACTTGTGTGTTATGCATTGATCTAGTCTGTTCTTGTAACCTTGTATGTGCCAAGCAACACAAACTTGTATGTTATGCATTGATCTAGTCTGTTCTTGTGGTTCCAACAAATGCAATCCTCATATTAGGCAGTATGCTGATGCATTTCTCAACATCAACCAGTCAGAATGTTTGAGTTTTATTTTCCAACCAATCGTAGTGTCCGAATGTTACTCCATTCTGTTAACCAATGAGAAGCCTTGTTACATGATCAATCCACAGTGGTGCCTCTGATGGCACTGGAAAAGAGTGTGAAAGTTTTGAAGTGTTTATTATTCCTTGACATGAGACTGGTATTTTCTTATGAATAGTTTATTGGATATGGCAAACAGTCACAAAAACATAGGCAGAGAAGTGTTCTACCAGGTATTGCATAACTCTAAAAAAATTTTTAGCTTTGAACAATAATCAAGAATTGACTTTTAACAGTCTGGACATGTCACTCAATTGTGTGTGTGTCCTATGACACTTGACTTTGGTCTTTTAAGAGTTAAAAGTCTCAAATTTAATTGTTGGCAGCATGTCAAAAGGATTGTATACGTAATGCATTATAGCCTTATGCCTTTGTTATTATCTCAATACTTACCTGAAAGGGGGAGCTGAGACCACCTAACTTTCTTTGAAACTGTCACACTAAGCATGGCTCCCAATTTGTCTATTTTCATGTCGAGTGTCAACTGCAGTTTCATCGTCTTCATGGCCTTGATATCCATTTTGTTTATTGAAGCGCAGTTGTTCTGACATTTTGCTCTTGTGTTTTTGTAGTTTCACCAAACACAACATCAAGCTGGGTGATCTGAGTGGCAATCATTTCTCTATCGTACTGAGGTATGCGTAGGTTTTCATATAACGTAAATAAGTGTAGTAACATAAAATCTCACAAATTTAGGACACAATATTGTGGACAGGTGATATTATATTTCCTTATTTTTTGTAAATGATGCATGGTGCCAAAATACTGCTTTGCCATATTCTAGCACTTTACCATATCTACTAACAGACAATATTTTGAAAAAATTTTGTTATAGTTCATGGCAATGTTAGATGCCCTTAAAAATGAAGAAAGAGAGCTATTTTGAGTATTATTTTTGTCTGAAATTGTTAAGGTTTTGCCGGTTGTCCAATCAGTCCAATCACCCAGGTATAACTGTATGAATGATTACAGCTGAACTGTAATAGATCGTGCTCTGCTGTGTGCGGATGAACCCCTGATGTATGTGTCTGAACTGAGAGATCTTTTTGCATTTATCTGCTCTATACTGTAAGCGAACCGCATTACAACCCTCTCGGGACCTTTCAAAAATGTTTGTTTTAGCGGAATCTAATTGTGTACAATGCAGATGTCTTGCGACTTGTGGCATGTAATGCCGTTGGATTGTATATTGTATTGTGTTGTATTGCATTGTATTTTATTTTTGATACTACTGCGACATAGGTTACATCAAGTCTGAATAACACCCATCTGTATGATGAGCATAGAAGTCACAAAAAATGAAAATCACAACGTAAGATCAAGATACAAAACTGAAGCATACGCTGAGTTCCCACTGAAGGGCCTAGAAACTAACTTTCATTATGAACGCACGGCAACTTCATACATCATTCTTGGATCTGTGATACTCATTAACTTAAAATGAAAACTGGGAATCTTTTTTTTCTTTGGTTTTTGAAAATTCAACTCGCATTTGTGATGCGCAGTGCTTTAAAGTTGCATCAAAATCTCACGTATTCAGGACATGATATAGTTGGCAAGTGAAATTGTATTTTTAAATTTTTTCCATGAAAGACACGCGGCTACAGATTAAATGCGTCTCTGTCTTCAATTTTGAACTATGAGCCACCATCACAGAGTATTTTGAAAAATTGTATGAAATCACAGTGTCAAAAACCCTTCAAAAATAAAAAGGCAATACTTTTAGCCATGGGTTCAGCTCCGTCTTTAGGAAATTTATGATTTTGTGATGTATTACAGAAATACAGACTGCTGTGAAAAGCAGGTGGAAACAGCTATGAAGTCACTTGAAACGGTCGGTTTAATCAACTACTATGGCATGCAGAGATTTGGAACGACAAGTGTACCCACTCATGAGATTGGAAAGTTTGTTGTTTATATGTTAATATATTTTTAACAAAAAATTAAGGATAATATAGATTACAGTGGCGGATCTACGGGGGGGTTCAGGGGGTTTAAACCCCCCCTCGGGCCAGGACCCAAAAATTAAAAAAAAAAAAAAAAAAAAAAAGCGTCTCAAGCAAAACAAAACTGCACCGCCAGCGTGTGTAAACCCCAAGTAAACCAACTTGGAAAAAAATGAGGGGGGTTCACTCTGAAAATATAGTTTTTTGCATTGTGAATTGCTGAGTCTTTGTGGCTCATCGGCAAAACGCGCGGGGATTTATTGTGCCCGCGCTTCCGTCGACACTTCTAAAGTAGCCAAGCATTTTAGATGGATTCACCGCTGAAAGAGCAGTTCTATAGCTGATTTCTTTAGGTAACTAGCTTCTTTACTCTAAGATATGTTTTGATTTGATTAGGAGAAATACTGTGGTGCCGGAACCCTGATATTCAGGCGACTTAACGTGCAACGTTTTTACCTCATCTGTCATGCTGTGTCATTCTATTACACTCCACACGTCTGTAACTGATGTATAGTAAAGTTGTCTTGCGCAATATCATACAGTGTACATGTACACGTAATATTGTGTACATGTACATGTAACATTTTTGAAAAAAATTCTTTTTCCGAAGAAATGCTATTGTGGCGGGCGCCGTGGTCTGGTCGCGAGTCCGTTTGAAGACACTCTCTATGACAAGTTATGTCTATACAAGGAATGACCAAGGGGGCACTCACATTGAGAAAGTGACCGCATTCGCGAAAAGTGTACAGTACCAGAAATTGCGGGGAGGCTGTTCTTTCACAACAAAGTCTTGCGGGACTCGTGCGATGTTCAATAGGCCTCCTAAGGAGCCCTAGTGCCGACCTCAACACCTACCGTCTATCTACCTGCAATAACCACACTGCCGTCTTCTATACTGGGAATTTCCGCAGAAAGGCTCACCCGATGAAATGCTCATGCCCATGGGCATTTATTTGATATTAGTACTTCGGGTTTCATGCGTTCAGACATTGGGACGTTTATTTCGAAAATTGCAAGAGATGCAAATAGGTCCTGGGATGCTTCGTCAAGGTTTGAAGTAATACATGATGAACGGATAAAATTTAGTTGCGCATATAAGTCTTTCGAATGGACTTGGCAACCTCAAGGGTCTTAGTGTCAACTGAGCTGCGAAAGGAGATGCTGACATTGTAGAGGCTTACAAGCTCATTGACACAGCAGTTGACGAAGTGCAAGCGTTGGGAACAAACATCGAAGATATCTGGGTAGAATGGTTCCAAGACGAGTAAATCATTGGATCCGATATACAAATTCCTCGACAGTCTAGACAACAGAAGGATAGGACTAACGTATGAGTAACCACTGGGGATTAAAATTTTAGAGATAAGTTTACAATTCAAAATTTTTTGCATAGTACACTTTAGGTCTCACGACTGACCAGGCCAGCTTGATTTGTGTAGATGTTGAGTTTCAGTGTACTTCTGGTCCCTCGGCGAACTAGTCTTGTGAATTTTTTACCAAAGTGTGCTTTGTAAAACTATTTATTTCAGCCAGTACTGTTTGGTCCCGCGACAGATCGACTATTTTTATAGGGATAATAAGCACAGGTGTACTCTTGGTCTCGTGACGGACCAGGTCAGCTTTTTGTGTACTCTCATTGTACATCTGGTCCCTCTGCAATCTAGTCCAATGTATCTTTTCACCACTGTGCACAGGATGTTTTGGTTTCGTGAAACTGTTTTCAGATGATTCGTTTCCTGATAGATTTGACGTTTTTCAATTGTTGTCATCGTGATTCAGCTTAATAAAGTGATGCCTAATTATTTATTGTCGCTTTTAATAATAGACTATGAGTTGAGAGCACCATTGTTCGCCAGTTTTTCTCGTAACGAGACGAACAGTACAGGTCTTCGTTCTTAAACAACTTGAGGCTGCTGTTACGTGATCATCTGATATTCAAGTTTTTACGCCCTGTCGGTGCTCCTTAATTATGCTCTTGAATATTTGGAAATTGTCTAAACCCCGGTATACACCACACTTTTTCGTATACAACTTTTCGTATGCTAAAAAGGTGTGTGTAAGCAGATGTTCCAACAAAAATGTTTGCTGGTGGCGTGACTCATACCCTGATGTGCACAATATGGTTCCACGAAACTTATGTGCCAAGTTCATGTGACTAAATCTAGAAGGGTTTTTAATTATCTTAAGAAAAACTTCAGAGACATGTTAAGTGCCAGAAACTTTCCAGGATGCATTGAAATTTTACTATTTGGTTACAAAAACAAAAAATATCTTACACGGGAGGGGAAATCCCCCTCCCGACCTCCCCCGCTCGGCGCCACGCGCCTACGATTCGACCATGGCGGGAATCCTAAACCCCCCCTTGGTGAAAGCGTAGATCCGCCACTGTAGATTAGGTTGACTTATTCATCTTGTACCTAGTAAATGGGTTATTAATCATTATTTTATAGTTTTACAGCAATATTGACTGTGTGCTGAAAGCGGCAACAAACTCGCATTCCGTCAAAGAAATAAAATTTTGATTTGGACCACTAACCAATATAAAATTTATCTAAATTTGTTCCTTACTTCTATGAAAAGGAATTCTTGGTCTTGCAAAGAACTGACTGTTCGTGTACTCCTTGTGACCGCACTCGACAAATAAACTGACGCGCTGTGACAAGATGCTCACCCGGGTCTCGGGCAATAACTTACTGTCAGTTCTTTCCAAGTCGAAAGATCGCACCTATTTTGACTGTGAAACAATTAGAGACCCAGTTTCATGATGATGTTTGTGATCTCTTTGAATTTTTGGATGATCAACGACTGGCCAGCTTTTGCTTGATAATCTTCCTCTCGGCCTTATTGTGAGTGGTTTTTGTTTACCTTTTGTGTGACAGGGCCTTACTTCACAGTCAATGGGAAACGGCGGTTGACCTCATTATGAAGCCGCGAGCAGATGGTGAGTGGAGCATTAAGAATTTGGTAAACTGCATGTGTTAAAGTTGGAAGCGTGCAGATTAAGTCCAGTGAAGTTGACATGATGTTCAGCACTGCAAAAGTAAGAAGGAAACCCCAAAGCATGGTGGGAAATCAAAACATACATGGGAGATAACTAATACCATGTGAATGACAATATTTGGTGCTAGCGGCAAGGAAATGGTAATTACTTTAAAAGTGGTGTAATACTCCACATCAACACTTTTCACTTTTTGTTGTTAAGCGACAGTAAAGCCATTGATCCATTTTTTTGCGTTTTAGACATTTTAGATGAGAATATCATTGTTTCCATAACCCTTGTGATGGATACCTATTTATTTTTTTTCTTAACTTGCCAGTGCAAAAAATTCATTTACGTGGGACTTTAAACTTGCCTTCTGTCAAAAATCTGTCTTTTGATTTAGATCTTTTCCTGTAATAAAATAATTCTTCACATTTTTATAAGTGCTTTCTGGGCTCTTTAAGCGAGCTTGAACCTGCGGGTCATTTTATGCAGCGAGCCTAGGCAGAAGGAGTAACAAAGTGACGGTTATTTCCAAGCTTCCTAACTGATTAAGGAACAAGTCGACTCCATACTGTTAAAGTGGGCTCTAATCAAAAGTTAGAATTTTTGATGAAAGGAAGGTTCATATCTTCTTTAACATTTTGGTTTTGTATGTTGGGCCTCAATCTCATGGTGCGATTTGGAATTTTCAAAAAATACGCTGATCGCATAAAATATGTCGACAGGAATAGTCTCAAAATGCAGAGAACATTTGGTAATTTTTAGCTTAGGTGACTGTTGTTTTTGCAGACAAAGACAGTATTGGGGAATGTCGACGGGTATGGCAGGAAACGCATAACCCCCGTGCTGCTCTGAAATCTCTGGGTCGACAGTGTGTAGAGCGCCACCTGTTGGAAGGATTGGCGCGGAATCATAAAAAGGATTTTCTTAGTGCAATACAGCAAGTGAGTGGATTGCAAATTCTAGAAGCGTCTCTTAGCCTATGGCTTAGATGTGATGGTTGAAATATGATGATGTGTCATCCATGTAATGATAAAGCCATTATTACCTG
Source organism: Phoronis australis (assembly GCA_002633005.1). Classification (NCBI taxonomy): domain Eukaryota; kingdom Metazoa; phylum Phoronida; family Phoronidae; genus Phoronis; species Phoronis australis. Next base: position 176,808 of record NMRA01000370.1, on the reverse strand, counting down.
TATCCAGACACCCAAGTTTGATTTGGGGCATTGACCACCTGATGGGTACTAGCTCCAACTTTCATGGATCAGGCACAGTAGTATTGTCAGTAGAACATTGCAAGTCACAGTTTGGAACGTGCTTCATTAAACATGTGTTTGATAAAAATAACTCTTATCCTTGATTTAACACTGATATAGCGAGGCAACACTGATTGTTTCTTGGGATTTCTTAAAAGACTTACTGCCTGTTTTATTTATTTTTTTAAACTGGGGACCTTTGTTGTTTCCAGGGTTTGAGCTATACGAGTAATTTATCTTAAAGTCTTGTTTTTTTTTTGATTTGCTACTGAAAATCTAATTTACTTTTCAATGTATTGTGTATTAAGTAATTGCTGCTTCGAGAAATTTGCGCATCTTGTAAATCTTAATCATTTCGCCAAATTCTGCCTTATGATTCGCTACAGATTCCCAGAAACGCGCGGATGATGTACGTGCACAGCTTCCAAAGTTATGTGTGGAACAATATGGTGTCTAGGCGGATACGTGAACTGGGGCACAAGCCCATCATTGGAGACCTGGTGTTGAAAGAAATAGGTAACCATGGTACTGGTGTCATGGAGGATTCTTACCCCTAAATTCTTTTCTCACCACTAGGTGGAGGCAAAAGATATTGTCAGAAGATTAGTAGTATACACTACCGTATTTGGCAGTATGAAATGTGTCAGAAAAGAAATACGTTATTCAGGAATTACTCTGCGTTAGAGTAATGAATCAGATTTTATGGATTTTGTGTTGTATGAAGCTTTCATTTTGCTGGCACAACTTCTATGTTGGTCCTTTTGAGTGAGCTTTTTTTTCTGTGGCCAGTGTTTAGCAATAAATCTGAGCAGTTTTATTTTATTCAGTCACAAGGTACCAGTCTTAATTACCCCAGAACAAACCACATGTAGAGGGAAGGTTTGTGGAAATGGGAAAACTGCACGAATAACACTAATGATGATAATAACAGTAACACTGATAATGATCCCTAACAATATAGTGCTTTTAACATTGAAATTTGTTTCTTAAAACCAAGGGCAGATAAATTCTGATATCCTCATGCCATGTGACAAGCAGGTAATTCACTGCTTACTGGCTTTCCATGCGCGCATCCAGGGGGGGTTCGGGAGGCTCGAATGAGCCCCCATTTTGGTGAAGTGGGCAAAAAGTTCCGCCCACGAGAAACAAAAAGTCCGAAAAAACGAGACAAAAGTGCACTAAAAAGCGCAAATGCGCAATTCACACTGGTGCACCCGTTTTTTTTAGTCTGCCCGCTCTTTTGTTAGCAAAAGGTCCGCAAAGTCAGGAATTCTAGCCCCCCCGGGGTGCGCGCATGCTTTCCAAACTTTTCCGTATTTTTGACATATTTCAACAATAACCATTTTGACAAGTTGAAATAAGCTGTCACTAGGTGGCAGTAGAGTATTTTGTGTGCAACCTGCAACGCCATCTAATGTTTACATGCAACTTGAACAGAGATTTTGAAGCGGTAGAATTTCATAGCTTTTTTAAATTCTTTGCAATCATTGTGCTGTCAAAACACTATTGTTGCACAGTGGTATGTCCAAATGATGGAGTGCTGTAAAAAATGAACACGATTAAATTTCTGTCGTCGTTAAGTCTACCTTCATGGCCTTTAGAATTTGAAATAAGATGAAACAGAAATCCTGTTTTTTAAAGTTCTATTTTTAGTTTTTATTGTGAATTCACTGTGTGATGTATTTTACTTTGTAGACGACATTAAGGTCAAGCCTTCACCACTCACAGAAGAAGATCTACACAGTTATAGTATTCACGATGTTGTTCTACCGTTGCCAGGTTACAATGTGGTGTATCCTAGCAACCAAGGTAAATGGATTGACAATATATTCGTAAGTTAGTCTGTGGCAAGATTCATATTGAAAACTTAAACATCAAAATCATAAACTTACAGTACTCACCAAAAGTATTCAGACAAAATGACCTGGAATTCCCGGTCATGACAGATAGGCAGAAGAGGAATTCATCACCAGAGTAGTCTCCCCTGATGACCAAGAATGATTGGGGGATAAGGTGGCCAAGCCTTCTTTAATTATAATTTTGCCTTTCTAATAGTTATTACCAGTCATTTTTTGCTGTTAACAGAATTAACTGTCCTGACGTGGAAATGGTATTTTGTCTGATTACTTATGTCTTGTACTGTAAACCAGGTTTAATGGAAAAAAGCGGGTTTCTTCACGGGTATTTGTACACTATCAAAACAATGTCATTGCATAGTTATCTTTTGTTTGAGTTGTTGACAAAAAATGCCTGGAATTTGCCACATGGGCATGCTACCATAGCGACGGAAACTAATCCACCATGTTTTAAGTTGCTTGTCACGGCAGATAGACTTGTTCTCAAGAAGTAACGACGTGTTGGGTCTTTTCAAGCTTAAATAACTTTTATAATCTAAGTTGGCAACAAGAACTAAATCAATTTTTGTGTTGGAATGCCCAGTTTTATTGCTCCTTTAACAGTAACTTCAAATATCAAGTCATGTTTGTCATTTTCAATGTAGTCATGCAGGACTTGACGGCTCGTGCTCTTTTGGTGACAATACGGCACATGTTACACTTCCTTATGGATGAATCTGATTTGTCAGTTTTCCATGATTATGTCGTTGAAAATTTGTCCCTCAAATGACAAGCAGAAATGCTCTTCAGGAACTGTCGACTTATAAAAAGTGAGTGACTCTCAAGGAAGTAAAGTGTGGTTTAACACCTTTGAATGAAAATTCACTTTGCACTCTAATGTACAAACTGTTTTCTTGCATTGATGTCAGTGGCAGATTGGTACAAGCAGATGATCTCGGATGCTGGGCTGGACCTTGAAATGAAGCATAAAATCAAGTAAAGCAAATTTTGTGTTTTAGTATTTATTATAGCTGAAGAATAATTACAGATTTTTATAATTCTTACATTAAATAGAGCCTTTGTATGTGGATATTTTTTTCTTTTTTCTTTTAAGAATTGTTTGAAAACACAAATTAAAATATTGCAGTACAGGGTTTCCTTGTATTAAATGTTCTGGTTGCGCATATTGTCCAAGGATTAAATTTAGGATTTGGTAGGGGCAATATTAGCTTTTAAAAATCTATAACGATCTCTTGTGCAGTTTAACCTTTGTAAGCAGTTTTATTGATTGAGAACACTCTTTGCTCAGTCCTTAGCTTTTGTTTAATTTTCAGGGCTTGGGATGACCAATGACAAAAACGCGGAAACTTTCACGGCCCAAAACATGCGCGCTACCCATCCTTGAAATAGTCAATGTGAACCTTTCGCCGACAAAAATTGGTAGGACTAAAAAAAAACGTTAGCACCATCAGTAGCATGCGTCTGCGTCTTTTTATCTCATACATCCACTCCTCCACTCCCACCCCCACACATTTGAAAATCCCACCACGCTATCCCAGATGCCCCGGCAATTTTGACAATTTACGTTCCTCCGAAACAGAAAGAGCAACTTCCGCTTTTCGAGGTGAACGTCGTCGGCAACACCGCGGTAAGAAAGGAATTTGCCGCGGAAATTTTATATCAAATCCGATTTTTTTTTACGCGGAAATATAATAAAATGCGCGGACAGAACATTTGAAAAAAGCGGAAATCCCCGTTTCCAGGTAAAATTCCAAGCCCTGAATTTTAGCAAGAGTGACCTCATAACACTGGTTTCCATGTCGGAACATTCCCCTTTCATTCCCAGAACTTCACGCGTATTAATTAATGCTTATTTTCTTCAAACAGGGATTTTGTAATTCCACGTTATGAAAAATTGTGTAGTGTACCATAGAGTACAACACACCACTTTAACGTTACACGTAGCTTGGTTACACAAAAAAGACATTGGCAATTACTATGTAAAATACCACACATGGTTTTTGAGCATTTTTATGAAAGTTTTAGTACAGGCAATTTGATGAATGCTGGTTTAAGGACTTTCTCAATATCAATGTACCTTTCAAAAATGACATTATGCTTAAAACGTATGGTCACGTGACCACGAGAATGGCACAGTGTTGTGAATGACATGAATAGATTTTTCTAGATTCCTAGTTTCTGAAAAGATATACTTTATGAACTGATGGTCGCTAGTTACGTAGATATTGTAAGAAAAAGACATAATTTTAATCAGGGTTGCAATTAACCTTAACAAATAAATATCTGTTTATTTTATGTTAAGAACTGCCAATTCACTTAATAATAGTACGTTAGCTATTATCATCTTGATAGTCAGTCATTGAAAGATACCTAATTCTGATTTGTGTTGTTCATCTTCCAGAGACTTCTCGTTACCCGGCGACTATAGGCGAATCATCGTAAGGCCAAGACATGTGTCGTGGCAAATTTTCCGCTACAACGATCACAGCATCCCCCTGGTGAGAAGCGACCGTGACATTATGAACAACGAACCTGAACCCGTTGATGTGCCTGGTGAGCATTGCTAAATTTTCCTTGAAAGACATGGTCACTTACCCAATTAATGGCAGGTTTGTATAAAGTGACAAATCAAATTCTACGGGCTTTCTAATTTCAAAAAATATGTACTTTTATTGAGTTAAAATCTATAAATTAGTAGATATTTGGCTAAATAAATAAGAGTTGTCAATAAGGGCTTACAAAACCTTAATCTCTTTTCCAGATGGCAAGTACCAAGCAGTGAAGATGGAATTCTCTCTTCCCCCGTCGACATATGCCACGATGGCGTTACGAGAGGTAATGAAGATCGACACGTCAGCGGCATATCAGAAAACGCTTAACGTGACGGACGGCAGTGATGACAAAGTTGACAACGTCAAAGGTGACGTTGTGGAAGAAGATGAAGGTGCGGATTCATGAAATTAAAGGAGAATCGCACAGTTCCGTTGTTGGGAGAATACGTCTTGTTTTTGGTGCAGCACTTTAAATAGCGCTCACAAAGTCACGGTGTTGCGTCGCACAGGGGTGTCCACTGTCTGACTAGTGTCCGTTATGTAGTGCCCGAGACTAGAATCTCCTGAAATCTCCAAACATCTCGTCCAGATTTAGAACCATGTGCTTTTACTATGAACATAATTATAGTTATGCAGTTTTGAAAACATCCCTGGACACCTCAGGATTATGGTGCAGTAGAATGCACAGCTGCAGGAGTGCACTCTATTTCATGTTTCCAAAAATTTTGATCAGGAAATAAACAATTGTGAATTAAGCCTTGCATGCTTGTGTATCTGGGTTACTCGCCTCAGTATGATTTACTTTCACCTATCAACTTAAACATGTTATTTGAATACGAGACTTCATTACACAAACCAACTACACCTTTCACCAAGGAATTTTGGGACATGCCAATGTTCTCGAAAGGGCCTGAATACTAATTCCTAGCTTATTTAATGTAAGAAAAATGTCCAAATTTGGAAAATACTCCACATACTCCAGCCATCGACAAGACCTGGCAGACCAAGCCGAAATTTCTACTACCATCCATTAATTGTAGTCTTTCAGCAAGTGATTTCGCTATACTAAACGTAACTTCAAAAACGTTTATTTTTCTCTGTGGGAGTATTACTTTGAATGAATGAAAAATGGTAACAAAGTGTTCACATGACCCTTTCCTAATATTAATTAGATTAAAAGTTTTCACAAACCAGAATTGGTAACAAGTTATAATAGTTAATTTATTAGTTTATTAATGAAGAGAGCATGTGAGAATAGACAATGATTACAGCAATTAATTTTTCAAATAAACTGGGAGGTTGTGCATATCAAAACGAATCTTCAAATCAAAACTAATGACCATACCACTCTGAAATGCATACATAACACAAATACTCTAATCTCGTAAAGCAAAGAAGCCAGGTCTCTGATAGGTGCGTTTAAACTAATAACTGCCGGGTCTCTAAGAGGCCTTTTCATAAGATCATGTAATAAGATGAAACGATCTTGGAGCGGACGATTGGCAAAGTTGATTTTTTACATTTGCAATTGTACGATACCATGTGTTGGCCTGCCATAGGACCGAAATAAATAAAACCGGGTCTCCTATAACAAGGCTTGGAATTTTCCACGGAAACGCGGATTTCCGCTTTTTTCAAATGTTCTGTCCGCGTATTTTATTATATTTCCGCGTAAAAAAAATTGGATTCAATATAAAATTTCCACGGCAAATTCCTTTCTTACCGCGGCGTTGCCGACGACTTTCAAAATCAAAAAGCGGAAGTTGCTCTTTATGTTTCGGAGGAACGTAAATTGTCAACATTGCCGGGGCATCTGGGATAGCGTGGTGGATTTTTCAATGGCGTCTCGTGTGACTGGAAACCGCTATGACTCTGCAGCCAAAAATGTGTGGAGGTGGGAGTGGAGTGGACGGACGAGCTAAAAAGACACAGAAGCACGGTCCTGGAGGTGGTACCGTTTTTTTTATTTATTTTTTTATATTTTTTTTAGTCCTCCCGATTTTTGTTGGCAAAAGCTCCACATCGTCTAATGGACTACAGCGCGCATGTTTTGGGCCGTAAAAATTTCCGCGTTTTTCTTCATTGGACATTCCAAGCCCTGCTATAAACACCTCCCTCTAATAGAGGTCAGGTCTGGAGCATGTCTGAAAAAAATAAATCAACTGGCTACTATTAGAAGCTTTATGATACTTCAAAAGCCTAATATAAGTACACAGTGGAAACACTAATAAGTTAATCATGTTTACAAAAGTTGAGGTTCTAATTATACAACATCTCTTTTAAGAACATTGTCAAAAAGAGTGGAGACCAGCGTCTAAAACGGAAACATAATTTGTTTCACGCCAGAATTTCCCATGCAAAAATAAACAATGAATTATGTAAAAACCGAAATAATTGTAGGGAAGAGCTACTGTACATCTGATAAGAATCTCAGTTTTTGAAGAACACGCGTAAATCTGAACTGGTCTGGGAATCGTGCCTTGTGAAAATTGAAGCTATTGGTAATTCTGCAGATATGATAAATTTTCACCAATTTAGGACAAAATTACCTTCTTTTTATCTTCCTTTCATAACTGTGTTCAGGGCTTGGAATTTTTCTTCTTTTAAGAGGATTTCCTCTGTTTGGTTTTGATTTTCTCTTACTTGATTTCCAGTTTCCTGTTTTTCCATTATTTTGGCTTCATTCATGCAAAAAGGTTTATTTCAGTTAAATTTTACAGCACAATAATATTTCTATCACAAGCCTATTTGTGGAACGATACGTCACTTGGAAAATTTTCATCTGTTTTGCCACTGGTCATTCAAAGTCCTGAATGTTATAACAATGACGGTGAATCGCTGCATTTTTTCAGGACATCGTGTGACAATAGCTACAGTACAGAACTTGAAATAGAGTACAGCATACCTTGGGTAATGGTCTGACATAACGTGCCCGAATTTTGAGAACCAGTTTTCTCCACTGAATAACGGGCATCAAACTGGTTCTCAAAATACGGGCATGTTATATCAGAGTATCGCATATCTTTGGTGCTGCTTGTCGTTTAAGTTTAAAGCATTTCTCGCTTAATACGCTCCATTCCACATTGGTCCCAAGTCAACTGGGTTGTGTACAAGTTAATTTGTTCACAACAGTGAACTCTAATTACAACAAAATGAATGTTCTCAGACGACCACGGGAGGTTTGATAAACATAGTACAATTTTAAGATTTCCTTGTATGGCAACACAGTATATTTTTGATGACTAAAACTGTGTAGTCATTCTAGACAATGTCTGTCCCAAAATTTAAACACTTTCACTCTTGAGTCCATGTTTTGATATACACTACTCTTCTCACTGGCCCATGTTTTAAATTTGCAATTTAAAAATGCTGCACTTGGCATTATTTCAAACAGAAACAGTATGCCATTAAAATCTCTGATCAAGTGAAATTTCATTTGTTCATTTTTTTCTCAAAAGACAAGTAGCACCAAATAAATGCTTAAGTTTTACACGTTTTGAAAAACTGGACTGTCACAAGTCCGACAGTTGTAAGGTTTTGAAAACATAAATAAAACAATTAAGTTTGCAATCATGTTTGGTTGAAACTGGAGAGATTTCACTATACATTTTGGTGGTTAGCTGATCTTGTCTAAAAACTGTGCCATCTTGAGGATGCAGTCTACAGCTGGGATGTAGGCAGTTTGATTGACATGCGTAAACTGTTCGCCTGAAAAATAAGTTCACAACTATTAACTTTGCACGTTTCCTATGTAACTCATAGCAAATATGTTTGGGGGATAAAAGAGCACCCAAATTAGAATTTGAATTGAGGCATGAGCTTTTGAACGCCACAAACTAAATTGTATCGTCTGTTGATTCTTCACTTATTTGGCAAACAATATGACTGACAATTGAAATTCACCTGTTTTCAATTTCTAAATTCTCCACAGTACCGAGCAGAAGTCACAAAACAATTTTGGTAAATTCTTCATCATAGCAGTAAAGTAATCAGCACAGAAAAAATGAAAAATTACCATTTTGGAAATTGTTTTTGTGCAAAATAAGTACAGAATTACTTCTAGTACTGGGTAATCTTTAATAATGGTCGAGACAAGACGATTCACAACTTAAAAGGATACCAAATGTGGTTTTGGCCTCCAAACAGAATACCAAAAACAACTTTCCCATCCAGTTCTCTGAAACAAAATTATGCTCCGTAACCCTCGGCAACCCTTAAAAGTTTGGAGGAAATTTTGAAAACTCCTTTCAAAGGCTTCTAAATGTGCAAGCGTCACCTATGCTTTTAGCGAATTGCACAGCAAATATGGGAAAAGACCACTCACTAAAGACCATACCGTGCAATTTGCGAAATAAGGGGTTTGAGTTTTTAGTCGATTCTTGCTTTTATCTTTCACGACTGACACCAATGACGCATTAACAGGTAACTGAACATGGATCGGTTGTCTTAATGACGTCACCAAAACAGGGTTAAGTATCCTTTTAAAGAGTAGTATTAAATTAATGAAGAGTACGACGATATAAGGTGAAAAAGTGCAGGATTAATAAAATATATTGACGTCATGTGACGTCAGTGCAATCAGGCGGGGTTTGGATTAAATTTTTTTGAAAACTTTCCTTTACAAAATTGACAGAGTTTAGTACATACATCACAGAAAAGGGCTTAGGGGATATCATGTGTGTTTGTGGTTTGTGTCACAGAGCTTTGTGATCTGGCTGATTGATACGCAGAACTATCTTCAACATCAAAATCTTATTAGCTAATTGGCGCACGAACTGGGAGACAACTCATCATGACGGATTGATAGACAACTGTGGATTGCAGTGACGTGTTTCTTACTCCTCCGAGCCCAGTTTTGCGTCATCTCACTTTCGTTGCAAGAAACTTGGTCCATGGAATGCTACGCAGAACACGTGTCCCAGCATAGCAGTCACAGTGAGTGAGCCCCAGTAAAGGCAGGGCATTCAAATAACTTACTTATCTTGGGTGACTGGCATGGAGAGAAGAGTGTGCATCGGTTTGTTGGCTTGAGGTAGACACAGTGAACGCACTTGAGTTTCTCCAACACCTGGAACAACTGTATACTCAGGTGGGCACAATAACAGACAACAATAATATGTTAGTAGCGCACTTGTGTATGCATTGCTTGATGTCCCATTGTGTTACTTTTGCATTATTTTCTCAGCTACGTCCCGGTGGCCTCTGTTGCCTCTCCTAGCATTTTAGTCACTCCTCAGATGACCAAGGAAGGTCAAAGTACAGAGAATAAATAGCTGCTGTGATTCGTGTCTCATTTTGGTGTTGTATGCCAACGAGTGTTGGACGTCTCCTGTTCGAATTAGACAATGGGACTAGACGAGAAGTTATTGCTGAAACTTATGAGTGTGGAAAATAGTTTGGCGATCAATGAGACTTGCTTGAAAGAAGGCCTGTTACCAGTTTAACACGTTATTAGTAAATGCGTGTAGTCAATCATGAAGGGTGAAATTCACATTGCTGAATTGACAATCAAACTGTGTAGTCAGTGGTCCGATAATCATACACAACTTCAACTGGGATTGACATTATTTTGTGATTGTTCAAACTACAATGTGGCTGTGATGTAATATCAGGATTTCCATAGAGACTTGTAAATGGACACACTAATTACTGCAAAATCTGAGAGTGAAACTGGTATTTCGGAGTCAGTCTTCCACAGCGCTCTACCTCACATTTCCCACCATGCAACTCTGAATGGTTCTTACTAGTTGGGATTATAATAGCCACTTACCACAGCTCCTGGACTTTTTATTAAAGACTTGGGAGTTAAAGAACATAGATAGGTGTCATTGATAACTACTGCCTGTTGGTGGCAACACTCTTCCCCACCCATTTTAGACACTGCAGACTAAAAATACTAAATCCGTCTTTGAAAATTGAACTTGTTCAGTGTTTGAATTGCAACAATCGATTAACTGCAACAGAAGAAAAGAGAAAAACACTCAATACAACTCAATATAACTGCTATTCCTTGGTTGATTTGTACTCGTCTCTCCTGTCACCTGCCCGAGCAACATAATAGGGTGACCTAACTTATTTATACCATCCCTAATCAGTGATCTTAACACTGCTAAAGCATGCATTGAAGTTGAATGTCATCACGGAGTGTGGCATGGCTTTCCGCATCAACCCATTGACATATGGCCATTTTTTCAATTCAAAGCAATACAGTAAAACAGTGAAATTTTATTTTCAACAAAAGTAAACACGAATAAACTGTAATTAATTGGAGAATTAATATTGTACGGATATCACAAACATATGATGAAATTTTGAGAATTTTGAATAAAGCAGTGAACTTTTGAAATTGGCAACGTCAAAATTTCGACAATTATTTAGGTCAGGGCCCGGTCTCCAATCTCCGTACTCAGACTCGAATCATGCTCAAACTCACACTTCATACTCAACTCGAGTACAGACTCAGCTTTGGTGTATTCAATGTCATACTCGAAAAATCTGTACTCGAAATTTCGAGCACGAACTCAGTTTTCGAGTGTACTCGAACTGAAGTGTATCTCATCTATATTTCGAGTACGATTTTGATTAAAAATTCGGAGTCTATGCTCAAATTTCAAGTTTGGTATGGCAGTGTGCTTGAAATCGTACTCGAAAATAAATACGAGCCAGAGAACAAAATATAGAAAGGGAACCAAGAAACACAGCAAATTAAAAAACATAAGTCCTCTTACCGTATCTCAGCACTTCAATTTCAGTTCAGAGATAATAGTTTTCATCTTAAATCTTCTTATTCTTCACCTAATTAACCCGCCGTATCACTGTATGTTATGACCGCCATTCTACCTCTACAGTTCCTGGCAACAGGCGCATTGTAATCCCCTTGTCGGCGAGTAATAACAAGCGTCGAAAGCAGTTGTGAGAAAAGTCGTGTGAGAAGTTTGTGCTGCCTTTATTTCGGTATGTGTGCCGACGTTTTGTAGGGTTTCCAAAAGACGAGGAGGGGAGGGAAGTTAAAAAAAGTTCGCTTCCCTGTCAGGTACATTTCTCATCATAACTTAGTCATCTATAATTCCTCAATCCCCAAATGGAATTACTGATTTTGTTTGCCGATTTCTAAGTAGACGTCTCGTCCCGTTCATTGCCACTGGTGAACTATGAATGCCTGCACAAGTATTGTTTTTTAACTCACGTGCTAAATGTCAACTCACTTGATACATCCCGGTAAAATACAAAGATCCAGTATCAAAGTTTGACATCAACGTAGGCCTACACAGCAATGGGTTTTATGTCAAGACTGAATTAGCAACAGAGATGTGATGTGATAAGCTGTTACAAATTTCTTAAGACATTTTTGGGACTGGGTGAGGAACTCGAGAAGTAAAGCTTAATAATTGCCAAATGTATCAAAGACATGGCATAAGAATATATTTATTGAAACTATAAAATGAATAACAGTTACAGAACACTCAGATTTCCACGTTATAGACATACTCTTGTAGTTGTAGCGACAGCAGACGATAATGTAGGCCTAGTTCCTGGGGTGGTCTATTCTAATAGGGAGCGATGAATCAGCGCGGCTTTGCGTGATTTTGCATTTCACATCATAAAGAGTTCCATAGCAACTCGAGTATGAGTGTCAGATTTGAGTACGTTTGGAGTCTACTCGAAATACGACATTAGATACGCTTTTTTGAGTACGACTCCAGTGAGCACGATTTTGAGTATGAAATCTCGAGAATGAGTATGAGTCTGAGTACGAAGATTGGAGACCGGGCCCTGGATTCGAGGAAACTTTTCTGTACTGTAATGAGAGGGGTTCATCTGTTTTATGCAATGTTGAAAAGAAGCCATACCTCGAGGAGTTCCAGCACAGCCATGGGTTGAAGGAATGGCGAGTACATGGTCTTGACGCGCAAGAACGTGACACCAGGATTAGACATGATGTATGACATCAAACCTGACAGCATCATGGAGAACACGTCTTTGTTCAAGCCTCCTTCCGGCTTGCGCCATGGTCGGCTCAGCACTTGAACTTCACAATAAGTGCTGTTAAGCAAGAGGGTAAACATTTTTACTGACAAAAAAGATAACAATATTTCATAAATTAGAGCTCATTTTTACTGCATAATTCTCCTTGTCCAACATACCCAACATTATCAGACCACACAGTTCATTTGTTATCTGCCTTTATTTTAAGAACAACTCATTACTCCTAGGCAGAGATACTTAAAACAGTTGCATCAACCAGGCATTTGTCAATGGTAACAAACACACAAGGAAATCAGGAAATTTCCGATAAAATTTGTAAAAAATCAACAAGGGGTTAGTCACACCTACCACCGGCGAATCTACGATTTTGTCGAAGAGGGAGTTATTTACAATAGAGGTGCCGTTTTGTACTGGGGTGGTCATATCCCATGAGTGGGACTTTAAACGCAGACCCCCTTTAAAATCTCACTGCCCACTGCAACTAAAATTTAGACTTTCAGGACTCAAGTATAAGTTTGACTCCCTAGTAAACTGATGGGACTTTTAGCTAAAATACTTCTGCATACTCTTATACAAGTTCAAATTCTAAATACCAAATCTATTAAAACTACATTTCCTCACTAATTAGCAGCAAGAAAGTAAATTAAGTCATTTACGCTCATATCGTTGATCTCATATTTTCCTTAACATGACAGAACATGACTTGTGTTGTCAGCAAGAACATCAAAACCATCAGTGACTCAAGAAAAACACTTCAGTATTTATTGGGGTGGGCCAACGCTAAAGTTACAAATTTGAAAGTGGCGAATGCACGTATCTCCTGTGACGCGAGTTGTCAGTTCATTTAGCAACAATTCAGTATCGGATAAGTTTGGTAATGCTCTTAAACCCCGCTTTCGTTAAGAATTTAACGTCGACAGCTAATCAGGCTGGCGAAATGCAACTTTAACTGAAACAGTACCTTAATTTATTTCTCGCATTTAGTTCTGAGAGCAAAATGGCACCATGCATCAAACCATTAAAATAAAACAGAGCATGCAGCAACAATGTGAACAAATGTTACCTTTTAGGTTTTGGAATGGCTTCACTGGAAGTGTCCGAGACGGAATGTCCAATGGTGACTTCAGTGTTAGAACTGGCATTATTGCCATCAGGCTGTAAATGTGTAATCATGAGACAATTACATTGAAAAGGTAAAAAAACAAAATCGATAAGAAGAAAAACAATAGGATGGAATCAAATTGTGATAATAAATGAATACTCAAAATAGAACACAAAATAAACAATAATGAAAAAATAATAAACAAAACACTGCCAAACGTCAAAGAATCAATTTGTTTTTCTCTTTGATGAAACACTGCTACTAGTTGATTGCCAGAAATTTCATTGAAGACAGAAAAGTTGAGGAAATTGTATAAGGGCTGGCAAATTGAACAATTTCGATTCGATTTTTTCAACATCCCTTCTGAGTTGTTCTGAGTTAGTTAATGCAGCTAAAATTATGCCAAGCCAAATCACGAACAAATCAAATTTGCAGCTGTGAACGAAGCCACACATGCCATCAACAGACACCACTCAGTCCCAATCTAATGATCTAAACAGGCTGTAATAAAATAAACTCTAAAAATATATTTCAGATAAAAATAGCCTCAGGAACATGTGTCACTGCACAAGGCTGTAAGCGATGCGTTGCAATGAAAAAACCTTCGGGTATGGGTTTCAACTCCAGACGACAGCGGTTTCTAAATAGTGGCTAGATCCAGGCATATGATGTTAGTCTATTGCTAGTGTTCCTGTGCTTTTTTGTCCGACATCATGACAGTCGCAGATCAATTACTTACTACAGACCTATTGCTTTAAGAGTAACTAAAACCATTCATCAACACGTATTATCAACAGGTACAAGAGAACCAAAACCCAATGCATCTATTTTGGGTAATTTTCATAATATTTCATCAGATCAAAATGATCCTAACAACTTACTATTTACGAGGAATATTTCGAAAAATCACCGTTTTACTTTACAAAGTGTTTTATTCGCTGTAAAGCATTAAGCGATCACCAACGCCCTCACCGATCTTTCAACTCCATACAAAGGACCTTACATCCAATTTCCAGATAAACGGGCCTATTGATGATAGCAGAATTGTACAAATTTACTGACGACTTACCAGGTGCCTCGAATCGGGATGAGTTCCAGCTGTCACGTTGACACTGCTTACTGTATTGCCCCTCCCTCTCGTGTTTTTCAGGATGTGGGTAAGCCAGGGATGGGCATTGTCAAAGGTCACGTACTTCGGAACTGTCACACCAACACGGAGAACCTGTGGTAAGGTAATAAAATCATACAGACATAAGAACAACATTACTTAAAACTACAAAAATGTCACATTTAAACTGAATGCCCTAAATCAGGATGGTCCCATCAATTTCAGACAATAAGTTAGAGTAGTTATAAAATGCTAAAAAGCATTCTACGGTGTAATTCACCTGTATAAGACATAAAGTACTTTGTAAGTTTCAAAGTCATTAACTTACATTTCTAACACGGCATTTACATGCTGTTCAACCAGAAGGCAGACAGCGATCACAAGTGAATGGGCAGAAAATTAACATTTTGCATATTAACGTCATGTGTATTACTTGCGAGACAGCTGTTAAGGACACCTCCGCAAACACTGTCACAGATTTGCCTTCTATCTGCCATCTTATAAAAAAATTCCACGTTTGAAGTGTTATTAAAAACCAAATATCATTTAAGTATGGAAATGACTCTTGAAAATCCCGTACAAGAACTTAATACAAGCAAAGGATTTCCCCGAGTAATCTGAGCACGAGAAAACACATGCTCACAATGCAGAGAAACAAACAGTGTGCGGTAAAAATTCTACAGTCTACAATTTTAACATTTTGCTCAAGTAAGTACTAAGTTTTAGCCATAGCCAATAATGTCCATCCCAAATTCAAGACTTACAAGAAAGACAAATTCTATGTAGGCAGCTATTTTGGACAATTTTGTTTCAGACTTTGTTGATGCAAAATGCAGTGTTCAATATTTAAGAAAAACGCCAAAATATATCTTGTCCCAATCTTCAGAATGAAGAAGATTCAATTTCAGTGTCCCAGATTTTAGAGACCCACCCAAATTGGAGAATCTTTACCCTATTTAATAAAATGTTTGAGCAGTCATAGAAAGCATGTGAGAAACAACGTGCTCTCCGCTGCTCAATGACGCAAAATCTAAACTCACGCACTAAGAACTCCGTGAAACTATACGGTTAACTGTCTTAGTTCCCTCAGAGCCGTGTTTATAAACTTTGCTATCTTCAGACAAACTTATCCCGCTTCTAACTATGCTCTATGGACAGTAGTAATTTTTGAAAACCAATGAAAAACCTTTGTTCACCAAAACGTAATTCGGAGAAACTTATCAAAAACTATCTTCTGTTCTCCAATCTCTCATTTTCAACTAAGTTGATTATTTTGCTTATGGCTTGTCGCATAAGCTGATACTTTCAAGGGCAGATTGACATTTCTTCAAAACAGAGGTGTTTTGTAGCATTAGAGAATCCTGCAGGTAATTAAGTAATTAACTTTTCCTTCACTTCATCCACAGCACAGTCGCATAAGAGACAATGACAGACCCCATTAAGCAAATCAAAAGTACAGTATCTACTTCAGTAATGTTGTAGTAACAACATATGGCAAAAGTAATCGTACAAAATGATCTGGAATTTCCAGTCATAATACCAGAGTGCAAATGAAACTTGGTGTGGTCTGCGGTAAATTTTAATGCAGAAAGAATATTTTGTCCTCTATTTTTTGAAGCGCGACTCAAAGCCAACAAGTTTTTGCTCAACTTTCCGCCAACATCATTATCTTGAACCTGTGAAAATAGGTTCAAGATATTCTTAAAGCAACTATTTACACACATGCACGCACACACGCACACACACACGTATGTGGTTCTTAGGAAAGCCTACAAGCAAAATGAGCAAAATCATGGGCTTTTGCCTCTTCATTATTTTTTCTTTATAATGTTGATTACGAAATCTTCGATACAATGAATATACATAACCCAGAAAGCGCATTATATCTGGGTTAAAAAGTACAAAGAAATCTATATATATATACAATTATTTTAGTACACAAATACCTCTTCACTATAATCCATTAGACCATGATAGAAATCTGATGACAACGGAAAAGTTGAATCAGTCTACAACACCATATCATTTGCCTAACCCAATATAATCACAGTCTAACAAATTATTCAAAAACACAATCAAATAAATATCAATACGTAATCCATAGAGATCTCATGGGATGTCTAAGAGTGCAGAGCCACCCAATACTCATTGCCTTGATATTCACTCTGTGTAGACAACCATCCCACTAAAATGTCACACACCAATTAAACAGTAGACAGAGAATCCCACAGAGCCATTCACAAGGTTGTAAACATGTTTACTTTCAATTTAACACTCTGGGCTCCCTGAATCACAAAACATTCCAAAGACAACTTTTGATAAAACATTCCAAAAACAACTTTTGAGCTATCTTCATGGGGTATTTCACGCTTGGCGAGTCTGACACAAAGTTACAATAAAATTCACAATTTAAATTCTATAAATGTAAATGAAAAGTGGGAATATACTACTTCAGGAAGGTTTACCATGAAAACAGAAGCAGGGAGTCCAGAAAAGCAGACTGACCCTTGGGCAGTATGGTCAGCACCACTTCCAACACTTCCAGACAGCCTTACTCACTTTTCCTCACCAAGATGACTATTGTAGCTTTTTAAAAAGACAATCAAAACCTCACAAGCCACACTAAAAATTTCAGTGATGACCCGGGAGGTACTCCCAAAAAGAGGTATAAAGCAGTGGCGGATTTAGAGGGGTCCAAGGGGGCCATGGTCCGCCCTAAAATTCTCCCAGATTCCATTTGGCATTTCGGGGGTGCGAATGTCTGACGGGCAAAATCCTGGGTAATACTCTACCGTGGCCCCCCCTAACTCAAAATTCTAGATCCGCCCATGTACCGGATGTGCTTCTCACAAGGGTGACAATTTCGCGACCTGAGTTTCCCTACAAAAAGATTTTTTCTTGGCATGATTCCCTATAAATAGGTTCACTTCACTTTGGTAGCTCAAAAGTCTACAAAAGGTTCTATTTTATAAAGCAAATCTACAAGTTTAGAAACTCTTGAAATTGCAAATACTCTGGATATGATCAGTAATAAGTGACACATAATAAATTAACCTAATAGTTAAATAGTATAAAGTAAAAAGATGAACATCTGTATAAAATTAATTAAAATATTCCACACTGTTGAGTGGTATGATCTCCTTGTCAAAGGCATGACACAGACTCTCAGAATGGATAGATTTATATCTATATTTAGCAGTCTGTGTCATGCCTTTCACATAGAGACTGTATTGCTGGAAACATTGGGGATATTTCAACAGATTTTAAACCGACCTTTGTCATTTTACTTTATACTATTTAACTCATGTTAACCAATGGTAATTGCACGGCATTCCAACACATATTTTATTTATTCACAAATAGTTATAGGTAATAGCTAACCTAAAATCTATTTCAGAATGTCACAAGCATCTGGTTTAATGCCCAGAGGGTTTAAACTGGGGAACTTCAAAATCAGAGAGTGACTGTTAAAGCAAGCGTGGGCATATAAAAACAATAATTTTTGAGAAGTTGGGGTGAGATTCACCCGAACGGTTGATAAGGGTGAACGTGCCAGTGAAACCTACATTAACACAGCAGTTAGTGAGGTATTCTCCCTCGTACAAGTTTCCTACATTTTGGGAGCTAATTAAAATTTGCGGAGACAAAAAGGTAACTGACATTTTCGTTTTCATGGGTGGCATTTTTGAGTCACCCTGTATTTGCTTATAAAAATACTGATATGAGAAAACTGTAGTTGTCCCCTTGCAATAAGAAAACAGTGGAGTTGCTATATTTGTGGTGCCAGTTGTAAAAAAGAAGTTGCAAGATATTTACTTCTCGTCATTACGTTGAAAGCCAAGAAATCATACTTAAGGAAATTCCACGGTATTTTCGTACAAAACGCACAGTACAAATACTGCGTAATTGCTTGCAACGTACTATTCTAATGTTTAATAAGAAAGGCACAGAGCCTACCGATCGTTCAATCAAAAAAGATAAGTGCTTCGTTACCCAGTAAAACAAGTTCTGAAAAGCGTCATATGATGAGACTGGCAACGTATCTAATGAGTTTTTAAATTTCTTGGATACACAAGTAATAAAGCTGAGAGCTTTCTGTGATTGCATTTATCACTTTTCGTAGTTGTAGTTACCGTGTGCACAGATTTTTCAATCAGTAATTAATAATATTAATAACAAGGTGCCATTTTCATGAGAGTACAAAACATTAATTTGCTTGAAGGAGATCAAAAATATCTGGGGAATGTGACAAGGCAATCTTGAGCATTTTTAGCAACACCGTGAGCTTTTGAAAATTGGAAAAAAAACCTTGGTAATTATTTACTTGAATTCGACGTGAAAAGATGAAGTCCATCACGTAATCTATTACTTTTCACATAAAAAATATAAGGAAAATTCGCTAAGACAATCTCAAGCATTTTTAGCAATTAGCAACGTCCTGAGTTTTTGAAAACTGGAAAAAACAATTAGTATTACTTTTTCAAATTCAAAGAAATTTAATCCTATGCCTGGTGAAAAAGGGAGTTTTAAATCAAAAGTGATACACCAACATGGCATCTCTGTACCCCTGAACAGAAGTACCATCAAGAGTATGTACACAACAGAGCAACTCCTTGTCTGTGAAGATCTTATATAGTATTCACTTTCAAAAGCTCTCCCTAAAAACTGTCACTGAACCACTATAAGTTACCTCAAAGAATACTTATGATGAGAGCAAAACAAGCAAGCACAATTAGTAATGTTGATGAGACATTCAACTAATCAGAGGTAAGAAATCATTTATACATTTATATTTTTGTACCAAAGAAGATCAAGTAGACCTGGTTATTAGGATAACAATACCTGGAAGGAGGTAACAGCATCGAAGCTCTTCTATTCAAAACCAAACTGTAGTACAGAATGTGACAAGCTTCCGTATTCAGACTAAAGATCGTTTAGGATGATTGAACCTTTACAAGTAACTTTCATAAAGTTAACCACCTTTATCTAACCTTTAAAAGAGCTTAACTTTGTAATATTTTAATTTCTTTATGCTGAGTGAGCGTCATTTACCATTTCATTAGGTTACACCCCCTGGCATTCAGCACTTACCCAGGGTGAGAGAGAGGTCCAAAACTCATGAACACTCGCTTGTTTGCGGCCCACATCATACAGATTGCTGCATGCTCCCCTATACTAAATAAAGATTACTGAATGGTTCTGGCGTTATTAAAGGTATTATTAAGAACGTGATGGCTTTCAACAAAAACATCACTCAAGAACACTTGCTGTCTAGTAGAAACTTTCAGTTCCTTCATGTTGATGTTTTTGGAACTACTTGGATTACACAATAGGTCATCAGGTCAACACTACAAAAATATAGGAATACTTGTCATCTCTTCTGTCAAACTTGTATTTTTGCATATTTGGTATTTGACAGAGGTTTGTTATTGATCAGAACGGTTATTTATTCAGCTGCAAAGCATACTGTTTTTTGAAGTTTAATTGTTTCGCGTACAACAATAAATAAATGTTTGAAAGTTCCCTTTTTAAGTTGAGTAATATTACACTCAAGTAATGCGCCTCAAACACTGAGTATCCTTGGGAACAACTTGTTTATATACATTTGTTTCAACTCTGCTTGAGGTAAGCATGCCATGGCTTAGTGGTAACATGTGCACTTGTAAATTCTGAGACCCAAGTTCAAATCCCTCGCAAGCCAAGTTTTGAATTTCACGCCAAATCAATATGTAACTCTTTGATATTACTAAAATGATCATTAAAAGCTCATGAGCCTAGAAAAACCACAAGAAGCAAGGGATAATGACCAATATTATCTCTGCTGACAAGTCATTTTAACTTGGCGGAGATATTTTAATTACCTATTCATCTGACGCACTTACATTTGTGAAAGTATTGTATCAGTAATATCCATAATAAAGTATGTAGTTATCGTCTCTGAATTTTCAAAATCCATTCAGTAGAACCACAGTGATTAGAATTACGTTTTGTCCAACCAATGTTGGACCCAAATATTGTGTATAGATATTGAGCAGCGGGAAACAGTCCGAAAAATCGTTCCGTGCTGTGACCATTCAACTCTACAATCTGAACACAAGATTAATCCAATAAGTGAAATATTAAGTTTATTTTAGCTAGAAATGGCCTGTTTATTGAAAGATGTTGCAGGTTTGGCTTTTTACTTCACTTAGCGGCCCAGTCCATTGTCCCTTGCTGTCTGGGACATTCGCATTGACGAACCATCGTCACCATGAGTGGTTCTGGTAAAGAAGGATAATTAGGAACATAACCTTTAAAATCAAAGATAAAATTCAAGTGGTTGACAGACTTGGCAGGTGGAGTGACACTGTATGGGTGAAGGGGGAGGGGGCAACTGACTGGAAAAACAGAACATTCATTGTTCAATTACCATTTTAATCAAAGATAAAACCAAATGCATTGAAGAAAACTAAAAAGTCAATATTAATCTGAAGGCTAGCCAATATTTAGAACCACCTGGGTTTCTCATTACTTTATAAAATAAAAAACCAAACACATTATTCTATTTACATATCTTCATTGTTTTCATATGAACATCGATGTGCCGTTCATTTAGGAACAAGGGCAGAGCCATCATGAATGAAAAAATTTATATCAAACGATACCAGCCCCTGGCCATGTTAAATTGAGGGCTGAAAAGGATTCTATCACACCCAAGTCTTTTCATATTCAACAGTTCCGACACTCTTTGTTAACGTAATGTGTTGTAGAATTCAATCTCAAACATTGTTGTTTATGCATAAGTACTATACAAAATCCATTTCAGTACCTTACATTTCTGCTTGAGTGGCATGCCAAATATCGTTGATTTTATCATCAAAGTGGGCTTTTTGACACGACAAATTACAAGGTTCACATCAAAACTAAAAATGTTCATTTTTTCTTGTAGGACACAANAACGATACCAGCCCCTGGCCATGTTAAATTGAGGGCTGAAAAGGATTCTATCACACCCAAGTCTTTTCATATTCAACAGTTCCGACACTCTTTGTTAACGTAATGTGTTGTAGAATTCAATCTCAAACATTGTTGTTTATGCATAAGTACTATACAAAATCCATTTCAGTACCTTACATTTCTGCTTGAGTGGCATGCCAAATATCGTTGATTTTATCATCAAAGTGGGCTTTTTGACACATGACAAATTACAAGGTTCACATCAAAACTAAAAATGTTCATTTTTTCTTGTAGGACACAAACTAGGTTTATTTCATGTAACAGGCTTCCGGCCCACATTACAAATATGTAATACATAGAAAGTACACGATTTTTCAAATATAAATTAATTCATATCAAGGAACTCATTTCGACGTTTATCCGCATTAATTATCAAGCAACTTTTCTCAGGACAGCTAAATCACGAGTGTGTAAAAACTTTCTGAACGCTTTCTCGTCCTCCTTATCATCTCTCGGTAAGAACAGCAGACGTAGATCAGAATATAAATAACAATCAAGAAGAAAGTGTAATTCTGTTTCCACTTTTCCACTTTCACAGCAGGGACATATTCTGTCCTCTCTATCAAGTCCATCAAGTCCACTAAACCTTCCCTGGACAGTCATCAATTTTACATTTGGTACAAATCTCTGTGGAAAAGAACAAAGCACTCATCAATGGACATCTAAATAAAGTCCCATTTAGACATCAACTTTTGGCCCGGCGCAACTGACACGGAGCAAATTGACCCGTGTCAATCGGCCGTTTACACACACAACTCACTAACCGTGGCAAGACGGAAATTGCAGGCTGAAGAAACTGGATCGCACATGCGCAGGTTTACAAATGATGAGAGTTGCAGAGACAAAGAACCCGTATGAAGATCATTGCATAAGCGCAGTAGAGATGATCCTTTCTGCTTTGCTCCGGTTTCGCGTTTAGACTTACAACTGACACGGCGCAAGATGTTCGGGTGCAAATTGCTCTACCTCACAAACAGGTGGCAAAAATTTGTCACCACGGTGTCAATTTGCTCCATGTCAGTCCGTTTACACACTGGAACAACTGGTTATATTCCATGTCAGCTGATCCCTGTCAACTTTGTAAGTGCAAAGGGCACTTAACACTTACTCTGTTTTGATGAATTTCCCACTCTGGCATTAGTTCAGGAACAGTAGTTCCAACAGGCAAGCACAATACAAATCACTGTGTGCCTAGCTATGCAGTGGACTTGGCCAATGTGCTTAAAGTAGTTTGATGCTTATCCAAACAAATTATTCCACCTCATTAAGTTACAAATTGATAATTGGTTTATTGGTTATGTGGAATTTAAGGGTAGTCTAAAGGTCTTTCATTTAACTAGGTTAGGGGCAGAGCATCATTAGGGGCAGAGCATCCACATAAACTTTCAGTAATGGGCAGAGCATCAGTGTAAACTTTCTGTCAGGGGCAAAGCATCGGTGTAAACTTTCTGTTAGGGGCAGAGTATTGGTGTAAACTTGGAAGTTAACTGAACTATTCATACCAGCTTCAGTAATTAACTGCATGGAAGTAAACGATAGGAGACACCGGGGTCATCCAAATTATTGCAAGGTAGCGCTGATGCATAAAGTACCGTTAAAAGTAGACAGAGAAATGGCAGGTTTTTCGTACCGTGCGCACTTAAATTATTTTAATGCGAGAATTTGAGAAAATTTACGTGCACTGTGATAATTGACATAAAACTGATTTCTAATTCGATTGGTGATTATTCGAGCAAAATATTAGCGATAATGCTGCCCCTTATTTGTTGACGACAACAATGGCCCTGGTGATAACTTCAATAAGACCGAAGTTGATCATTCATACCCTACCGCAGCATGGACGTTTCGCTGTTGAATCTTCCTCTTTGCTATGAAGCTCACTGGCACAGTTACCTTCAATCCAGGACCAAAGTTAATCGTTCACACTGACTGCAACTCCCCAAGACATTGACAGTAGCATGAAAGGGCTTCTAGTTTTTCAATGGACTGAACACATCGTGTTGATGTTTCACGTTTCTGCATTTTTCCGATAGTTATTAGTGAAGCAAAAGAAAGATTTCCCAATATCAAAATAATAATTAAGTATAGAATTATGTGGACTTATTCATAAGCTCTTGTCACTAGCTTGTAATGATTAATTGCTGATGTGATCCACACTCAAACTCTACTAGAAACCATTGTTAACCAGAAGCTAGACCGAGGACAATTTTTCAGTTATTTTACATAAACATGTTTGCCAAACCGTCAATTCTTATATCTTAAAACGATAATCGCAACCCTGGAATAACACAAAACTGAGTCTGAAAATAGACTTGCCAGTTCAAATAATCACAGACGCAATATATTCATGGATTCCTATAGTGTGAAGCACCAAAGGAGATGATTGCTTGTCAATGATCATACTCCTTAAACTCGGGACAGCCAATGTTGACTATTTCTAACATTTGGTACGAGATCCAACCTTGAATAGAGTAATCAGTTTTCATTGTCACAACCTCGGGAATTTTTCACTGTAATTTTCCAGCTCTATCCCCAGTCCAAAACAGTTTTACCCGTTTGTCACGTAACATGTCATATTTTTACACGGTTTACACACTTTTTACATGGGTTACACATTTTCGCATGTTTGACTTTGAGCGTGTAATCCGTTTAAAATTCTCATCCAGGTTTACCATAATCACTTTTAGTTTTATCACTTTAAGTTTTATACTACAGTTACCATGATTCAATGTTATGTCAAATTTTAGTCATTCCAAACAATGTTAGAACCACTGAAAAATGGAAACATATCAACTTTGGCAATCATCTTTGCATGACATTGGTAACTATACCAAAGAAACAAAACAGTAAGTGCATTGGTTCTAAATGCGCTTTCTACAGGTTTAGGGCCTTCTCTTTGCACAGCAGAAACTTGCCACAGCCAGTAGTTCACCAGAGTGGTCCAGGGGTATTCACATACACCTTAAATTCACACACAAAGTACACAGCAAGCTTCCAACTAAACACCATCCACTTAACATTTACTGCCATGCACCTGTTCTTGAAAACAACATGGTGGTTCATGAATATGATTCAAATTTTTAAAGCACCTGTTCCAGATACCTTACATAACCCAAAATAACCCAAACTGATTGCAGTTCCAGGCCAGTGCACAGGGTCTTAATAGTGGCCTTAAAAGGTAGTTCCAAAATAGACTTGAACAGTTCAGAAAGTCAAACGGTCCACAACAGACTAAGTACGATAAGGTGTCCTCAAATTTGAACAAAATCAATTGCCAAAATATTCATTTTTCCCTTTTCACTGTATTGCCAAAAATGTTCAAAATTTCATCATCTGTTTGTTGGTAACAGCTATACCATAATAAAGTTTTCAAATAATCAAGTAAAATTGTCTTCTTGTTTATCCTTGTCAATTTTTTTTCATCAAATAAAATTTTACTTTTCTGTCATATTGTGTTCTAATTTGATGAATCCAAGGAAACCCAGATTAGATCACACACTACCCTGTATTGCAGATGCAGCATTGCAAGTCACTCCATCTAAATCAAGCTATAAAACCTATCAAGCTATATTACCTATCAAAACTCCAAGGGAGGCTATTTCCTGGTTATTAATTCCAAAGTAAACATGTATTTCTTAGAAAGGCATTTAACAACCAGACTGTCAATCACAACAGAGCGGTGGCAAGACAGTTATGGAAATATGGAAATATTAGCCATCACTGTCATGAATGTTCATCAGATGTTTTGACAGGCAGTCTCCTTCATTTAAGTTAATATCCATCAACATTAATTGATTGACTGATTTCTCGCTAGATATAATAAATAAATATAGTAATAAAATATATATGGTAATTCTTCACTTATTTAACACACAATGTGGCCGACAAGCGAAATTCTGTAGATTAGATGTCACACAACAACATTTGCTGAGTTCTCATTATCGTTGAAAATGGAAAAATGGCCATTTTGGTGATTATTTTTGTGCAAAAAGTCAAGAATTAGCGTAAATAAATAAAAAAAACATTTGTCTTGCATTTAAAGCCACACTTCAGCCTGGCACTATGGTGTTGTGACTTCAAGCAAAAAATTTCCCAAATTCTTAACCATATGACAACTTCCTGTATATCATTCAGCACCAAGTTTTTGACAGGAGCACTACAACCTCCAAAAAACATTCCCAAATTCTTAACATGCAAGCACCATATGACAACTTCCTGCATATCAGTCAGCTCCAGGTTTTTGACAGGAGCTCTCCAAACTCTGGAGTGTGTGCTGAAGGCAGTTTATTGATAAGCTAGCATTGAGCACCAATGAGGAATAATCTGATTTATTTTTCTAGAAGGCCTGCTCTCACCGAGTTAACTCCGCTACTACATGCACATGGATATAAACTGTGAAGTTACCTTGAGCTTTCTCATGAGGAATTGGTTGTTTTAAGGACTTCAATGCAAAACATCACAATGCCATTTTAACTTCAGTCCAAAAGGGGATATAGCGTTTCTACTGATCAACGCTCCCAAATACACAAATACGTCAACATCCAGTGTTAAGCTGCAGTAAATAAATGCGTAACAGAAACTCAGGGTCAATGGTCTTCAAATTACACATCTGACATATCATGGAAATGTCCGATCTATGTTTAATGATACACGCAATTCATGTTTGATGTATCTAGTTATTCATGACTGTTAATGATTAGTGCAAGTATATTCATATCACAACTAATTGATGGTCATGCAATAGTAATCCAGTCGGGGAGGGGGGGAGGTTGCTCACACGAGAGCGAAATCTGGGCTGAACTTATCCCAGGGGGCCCACTCGTATTGACAAGGTGCGTGCAGGTGTGTACCCAAAAATTGCAGGTAGGCGGCACTTTTTCAGCAAGTTTTGGGAGTCCCGTGCACGGTCCAACATGCCTCTTAAAATTTCCATTTTGTCCCTGCAAAAGGCCCACTGCATTGGCCTCAGCCCTGCAAATGGCACACTGGCTGTCTTCCTACCTGCAATAGCATGACCATTGAAAACTACCACAAGAATTCAGGAAATGAGCGAGAATCAAACAACTGCTAGGACACTACTCAGAAGTGGTTGAATTGAATCAAGTTCCGGAATTTCCCGTGCGTTAGTTTGGTTTTGGAAGTCGAAATGTTAGCACCTCCAACAAAAGGTGTCTGATTTTGAAAATGTCGATCACAGCAGATGTAGGGGTGCAGCAGAAAAAAACTATCATGTAAAAGGGGGTGAGGCAGAAAAATCTATCCGGTAAAAGGGGTAAGTAATTAGCAGACCTGGTACCCGCAATAGGGGTTGCTCAGCAATATTTTTACATGCCTGCGGGCACCTTGTCAGCATGAATAACCCCCCCCCCCCGGAACTTATCTCTCTGCAATCACCATACAGTAATCTATCCACTCCTAGACCAGAAGCGTGTTCAACAGAGTGAGCGCCCGCTAGCGTGTACTCGCGAACACAAGGAACAGCTCCTGAACAGCTGTGAGCGCTCACTGTGCGATCCAGTATGGCGACTCTGAAGCAGTTTTTGTTGAACGTCTTAGCCGATGAGCTTAACACTAACGGTCCTTCCTATGGCGTACTGAGCGATAAATATGATTAATCTTTGCCAATAATTATTAATATCGGCAGCCCAAGACAACAACCGCGAAGGCTTTGGCCCGACAAGAATCGAAAATTACGTCGAGGAAACTGTTCCTCGCTACAGCGACCCGCAATTTAAGTCACAGTTTCGGACGAGTCGGTCAACTTTTGAGGTTATAGTTTTCGTGTTGCAGAACAATAATGGGTTCATATGTTGCAGACGTGAAGCCTTCGCAGGACGCCATCTTGGAAATCTAAGCGAACATGCTCTCGAGGTTGTTCGCGAGCGCTTGCGAGCGCTAACGTGAACACAGCTGTTCAGGACGAGGGGGCTCAAATCGCTCGCGGGCGCTCACTCTGTTAAACACGCTTCTGTAGTGCTGGACCTAACCCCCAAAGCACAGCACTTTACAAAGAGAATTTGTGAATTAACCTCTCTGAGGCAATAGCCCATACTTAACAAGCTTAGTAATTGAGTTTGTGTATTCTGCTGACTGGTCAGTCATCAAACTAATTATTTAACCTACTCAGACTTTGGTGTGTGATGTCTAAAATACAAGTGGACAGTTTAAAGTAATGAATCATAATCTTTGATCCCATACAAAGTCCCCAAAGCCACATGACCTACATTCTCCGACAATAATTGTAGAAATATGTTATCCGTGATTATTGTTAAGCTGTGTTCAGAACATCTAAGCCTGGCTGCAACTTTTTCTACAGGTGTAACTCTTATTAACATCGACAGGTAAAACTGCTATAACCCTGGTACTGGTTTTAGACACTAGTTGTCAGATTTAACCCAGTTAGTGCCTAGGTGTGTCATTGTTTCTAACGCCACTTAGTGAGATATAACTTTTGCAACTGCACTGAGATACAATGGTAACATGCTCTCGCTAAACCACTTTTGCAGGCTGGATTATAACTGGGCTGCAGTTACAACTTTTTAACACATTCAAAGCAAGAGTTATAACTTTTAAATTAAATTTAAAGTTACAACCTCTTTAGGTATGAACACCAGAGTTTAAGAAAATGCAAGGATAGGTGGCTTGGAGGTTTTTCTACCCGAATCAAACATGATTCATTTCGATGTATAACATAAAATAAGTTCTGCCAAATTTGAATTTTAACATTCTTATTCGCCAAACCCGTGTCCAGCAACTTTAAATGTCACCATGTATTTTTGTTGCTGATGAAAGATGGACCTGTTATAATCATCAATCCCAAAAATAGGCGGGGGATCAATAGACTTTTACGTATTTCACCAGAGGTTTGTAAACCGGATTAGGAAATGAGGGCAACATGCTAGAACATATGGACTAATGAGTTTGCAGGAAATTAACAAGGGTGACCTTGTAAGCAGAGTTAGGACTGGACCCATTTAAACATGAAAGAAAAGCTGAAAGTGGGTCGTCTGCTACATTAACAATAATGGGTAAAAGAAAAATTAGTATGGTTAAGAGTTTTGCACAAAAATAATTGCTGAACTTTTCGTTTTTCAATTTCTCAAAGACATACTTATTACTTCCAATAATCATAATTACGCAGAGTTAGTTTGTGGTGCGTGAAGTATGGACGGATGCTTGGAATGGAGTAACATTTCGTTAACGTTTAGTTCGTAGAAATATTAGACAAATTCCCGATATTTTGCAGTGCTGTGGGGATTACCGGATTTTACATTTCTCAGATTGCAATCCGACACAATATGTGGGGAATGGAATTTGACTGTGCTAAGCTTTGGAACAAAAATGAATATCAAATACTTTAATTATTATTAAAATGGATTTTATCGAACACCTGTCGACAACAACAATTGGTGAAATTATGAAAATTCGCAGCAAAAGTAGCAATCCTTTGAAAAATGACCGAATCGTCAGCCAGTCAATATTTCATAGCCAGTAGTCACTAATTTGAGAGAAACTTTTTAAAAGAAAAAAAAAATTTAAAAGACTAAGTGAAACTGACATATCAAGCTGCTTATCAGAATTACAGTAAAGTTCTCCAAATACAGGAGTCGCTGTTTTGTCCCAACAGAGATTGAAAATAGCCTTGACAGTTCATAAAGTCATTGAAAATAGCTAAAGAGATGAAGGATCGTTTATCATTGATCCGATTTTTTGATTTTGGCCAATATGCTTAACATTAGCTCTGAGCAGTTCAGAAAAGTAATTAATTTTTCACTGACCTAATTTTTACCATGAATTATAATCTACAAGAAGTTAGAGCAGCAACTGACACAAAACAAGATTTTCAAGTTATCGTAAATTGCGCACAAAAACAATTGCAATTTTTTCATTTTCAAAAGCTGATTACGTTTTTGCAAATAATGGGTGGGAACTTCAGCAAACGTTTTATGACAAAATGCAAACAGCGCTTGAAATAGACTGATATGTCCTTAATCTTTTACTTTTGTGGAGAAATTCAACAAAATAGAATCTCACTTGTCAGTCATACTGTGTGTTAAATAAGTGAGGAATTAGCATTACAGGTCTTCTCAAAAGCATTCTGAAGAAAACCTGAAGGTCACAATAGCTCACTATTGGCAGCTATTAAAGAATTGTCTAAGTGACTAAATATCAGAACCTTGGGACATAGAGTCAAGTAATGTCCCTGAGAATTTTTTAAAAATTTCCTTGAAATATAGAAAACTGTCCATTACTGTGAAGTTCCTTAAAGATATGGGGTCTACTACTTTGAATAGTTAAGAGGAGATGGTGTGTGTGGCCGCCTGTTCTCAAGGTCGTGGGTTCAAATCCCACAGGACCCCACCACTAGATCCTCTAGTCAGGTATCTAGCACCTCAGTTGTTTTAATTTGTGTACACGACTTCTAAATTGTCTTTACAAATTGCACCCTTCCTGCTAATTTCTGACAGTAATTGTCTGATATAATGTTCCCGAATTTTGAGAACCAGTTTTCTCCACAAAATAACGGGCATCAACCAGGTTCTCAAAATAGGGCATGTTATAACAGACTATTGCCTTTTCTAACAATGTTTAACACACTCAATCAATGCCGACATGTCTTCAAGTCAGTAGGCTTGGGTACTTTAGTGGGGCATACCTTCATGTTGCCAAAACTCTTTTGATGTCGTAAGAGACAAAAGGGTCTCGGCTAGCCTAGTCTTGGTGTGGTTCTGAAAACCCTATCCCCTGACATACATATGTTATGCGAATTAATAAACGAAAAATAGTTTGAGGGGTGTAGTACAACAGGCCTGCCTGCATGTCATGTGACATGTATCAGACTTACCACACTATTTTTAACCTTTTAATGTCAACCAGGAAGACATTATTGCACTCAGGGACACAAAGAAAAAGAAGAGATAAATTAATAAACAACATATTTCCGAAAAGATATCGACCAAACTGTCAATTTCACTCCTGACTTACTTTCTCCAATAAGCAATACTGTATTTGCCGTAATAACTGCCCATGCCCCTACAAGCTCCCCCCACGCGTTTTCAGACTTTGCTGAAATAAGCGCCCAGTCCATGAACGTGTACATGTGAACAATTACGTACCTACAGTCCTAAAACTCGGCTACAGTAACGTCTTCAATTTATCAAAAAAACTTTGCACAGGTCTTCTAGACCACCAGCGGCACTGCTATGTTTGTATTTAGCCGTGACTATACACTTCAAAGTAACGCAGCGCTTCAAAAAGAACGCAACAGCGTTGCTACTCTCGCGACAAACGTGTCCCACTACGGTTTGACCTTTCAGTACACACACATCGACTGTCTATGAATAAAAATAACTCGGTGTTAAACGCACGTGGCCAGGAAGCGCGCGCTACATACATGAACCTGTCATCAAAGACATTAGTCGGGAACTATCCATTCATGAAACGGATAGCATAGCATCGGTAAGAAACGAATATTGGCACTAATTTCCGACAATTTCTAATACTATAAGTCGCCATATCGAAGACAGCGATTTCGAGGCAGTCAGTCGGCGAGTTTTCGCCCTGGGATTTCACCACAATTTTCTGTAAAATGATCGTAATTTAGCAGCAAAGTTTGATAGCAATGCACCACAGTTTTGTTGAAAGTCTTTCATATATTAAGATATGTCATAGAATGTAAATTTGACGAATCTTAGCTTCCGATTTCACCCGTTTCGGAGACTGGGTTTCAACCGCCTTGGGTTATAATAAGGGCCCCCCTGAACCGAACTTTTCTAAGCGCCCTGGGCGGTTATTACAGCGAATGCGGTAGTCTGTAAATTGCTTGGTTTAAGTTTCTAATGCCAAGTGTTGTGATGGTTCGTCAAGTCTACTTTGTCAGACGAAGGAAGCAATATAGTCATCAAAGCATGAAAATGGATGATGCATGCCAAATCAGCAATGGTTAAGTACATTTCCTGAATTCTCAATTAGATGCCAGACTACTTGCCCTTTGCAAAAACCCATTCCCTTTGTTTTTAATTGTACGTAAAATCTCCTGTTAAGTAAAGATTATGATGGACCAGAATTTTTTTTTCTAAATTGTCAACAAAAACGAATACTAGGAAATTTCTGTTTTTTATAGCGTGGTTTGTACTGAGCACAAGTGTCTACAAAAATACTAGGTTGAAAACATGGTGAAGACATCATTCTTGATTTCAGTGAAAATGTAAAATGACAAGTTACGTGGCAAACGTGTAAAAAACTGCCATGCTTGTGTGTAAAGTGTCATAAGCGTGTCGAAACATGACGCTCAAACATGCCAACCGGTTACGACACCACGCTCACGTGTCATTTGTAGCACACAGAATTTTTTTATTTTTATTTTTATTTAAATATTAACACTACCCCAGAAATCACTTTTACATTAAGTCCAGGTTCTCATTAACTCCCTTGCATATATTTACTTAGGCCTTCAAAAGGCATTTGAATCAATTATCTACAGCTACAAACCCGCATTCTTCAAAAAAATAAATAAACCACTTTATGGTTATGAAATTGATCTTAAATTAGAGGAAACGGGTTTGGAAAAGTTCCGTCATTCATCATTATTTAGATGACAGGCTCCCCTGTGAGAAACACTTCGTATCTGCGTCTGAAAAAGTTGAAATCAGTTTTGCAGCGGTATGTGGTCTAAATAACAAGTAGTTTCTTCGATTGAACATGGATTTATAGCCGCTTTCAATTTCATTTATAACTTTTCACCTTGCTCCGTAAATGTCAACTGACACAATTTTATTAAGCCCTAGACAAACTGTGATTTCTTCAATTAAAATGCCAAATCTTAGCTCCAGCAAAAAAGGACTGGTCAACATAATTAGGAAGCACTTCTGTAGCAGTGCTGGATTTGGCGATCTGCAAATCACCAATGCGAATTCATGTTGCCATTGGCCACCTAGGGAAAGTCACAAGTCGCCACGATGTCGTCATAGCGAGCATCAACGTACGACAATAATTCCACTGAAATTCATTTCAAAATTTGTGGTGACTAATCCGAACTTTGAATTTCTAAGTTTTTTTAGATGCAATACCTTTGGTTCAAAATTGTTCAGTTCATTACGTGAAGTCAGTGGGTGTGCCACCCTCAGTCAACACACATCGAACAAGCGCATAAATTACGACCGGAAGTAAACAGACGAAATCGGTCGACAAAAATTGGATCAAGAAACGCCCCTTTAGGGTATCTGATTACCTGCCTTCTTTGTTGGCAGGAGAGATTGAATCGAATGACCAGTATTTTTTACAAAGCGAAATGGATGAGGTATGCGTAACTCTATAAGAATTAAATGAGGAACCATTTTTTTAAGGCAACAATTTCGACACCAGTTTTGGCGACATGAGTTTTTATTTGCCGACGTGGAATTTTTGAGAAAATACATTTGATGAGCTGGCGTCAAGCTAAGCGTCGAGCTAAGCGTCGAGCTAAGCGACGAGCTAAGCGTCAAGCTAAGCGTTGAGCACTGTGTAGCTAAAACTCAAATAAGATGTTTTCTTCTGCCAAAACAGAAATCATGCCATAGTAATTGGATTCTACCATCCACACAAATTAAAAATTCACCCGTGATTGATATGAATAACACAAGTTCTTGACCAAAGAATCAGTAGCAATTTGATTATTAGTAGAGATACAAACAAGTTCATGATCAATGTTGACAGAAGGCACAGATTTATTACTTCGTTAAAGCTAGATTTTGGCTCATTTAGCTGGTGAAAAAAGGAAAATCGAATTGGATCTTTTTCTCTCATTAAGTCGAAAGAGCCCCCACTAACAGCTAGGGCCAATACTCCCAGCTACGTCCCCATGGGTGCTCTTTCAGGATCACATTTCAGGCGCGAGACAAAGGTACGGACATGCACCACAATGTCATTACTTCCTACTGCAGCTAACTGGCACACTAATTCCTTCTCTGAGATTGTTTGGTCCAATTAGAAATACAACAGCAATGATGTGACTGTGAAGTATTAAAAGGTTGAAAATTGTCAAATGTTTTTAAGAACAGTTTTGTATCCAAAATGATCTGGCGTAAATCACACAATCGTGTCTAGTAAGTATCTGATGTGGTGTTGGGGAATAATGATGCAGACTATGTGAGCTCCCAAGGTAGGTCATTAGGGCAAAGGTCACATATTTGCAGAATTTTTGTTTACACAAGTTGTCAATGAATACAACTGCACTTTGTTTAGGGTAGAAGATGTTCAAATAGATGTCATTTAGTTCCTGCTACATTACGTAACATAGTTAGGAGCATGCTATTTATACATCTTTAAGTTGAATCTGGCTCCAGGTATTTCAGTGCAACCCGAAGTTAAAATCGAGATAGAAGAAAAAAATCACAATGCCACCAGCACCGAGTTGAACTTTCTAATCTCAATTGAATTGCAGTCTACTGAATTTAAAAGGTGTGTCAAGTCATACAAGTCTCCGAAAGAGCCTCATCACTTTTTTGCGAAAGAGCTCCCTGATCACATTTGTTCTTGGCCAAAATATGAATACGAACTTGAAAATCAGCGCACATGTAAACAACGACATATTGATCGACGTTTCGGTTTGTCTCTCAACCATTCTCAAGACAAAAGACAACTGCACTTTGTTTAGCGTAGATGATGCTCAAACAGTATTGTTCTATAGTTCCTGCTATACATGAGCATTTTTAAGAACATACAAATACATCTTTAAAACAAAACAATTACCAGTTTTAACATGTTTTGATGTACTCACACGCGTTATCATCAGGAAAACATTGGAACCTGGTGAACTGAGGTCTAATAATATACAATAAAGGAACTTAAAAATCCCAGAGTCTCTGACTGCACCTCATGCCTGATCCCAATAAACAGTTGGTTGATTTAAAGGAGGTTATCTCTGGCCTCGTGAATTTTGCCAATAATGCTGTTACTATGCAGCTGTGGGTCTTGCACACCCATGTTCATTGTACAGTGTTAGGGCCTAGTTCATCACATGGCCAATTTTTTCCTGATGATGAAGAGCAAGAGTACATCGAAAAATGTCGAAACGTAATACCTTAATTGTAAACAAAAGTACTGAAGTTGTATTGTTGATGTGCGGTAAGAGAAATTATACCCTTGCCTTTTAAAAAGTATGCAAACTCTAGCGTATTTGTGAATACCCCTAGAACATCTTGAAATTATTTAAGCCTGCCAAGTCAATAAAAACATAGCAAAAATGTTGGCAAATATTGTTTGTACATTTTCAAAGGAATAACCAGACAACTGACCAAATGCATCACGCATGCTAAAATCAAAAGTAAAATGCCAAAAAACTGGAAAAGCTATTATAGTCATAAAAATAGAATGTTATGCAAAAAACTTTAGCTTTAGCCTAAATCCATGACAGAAAACATTCCACACCTATTATTAGTCAATATTACAATATTACATCAATACTCAACAGAATTAGGTAAGCATTACAAAAGGTCTCATTGAGACCCCTAGGGAAATACAAGGGAATTAATCAAGCATCAGTTTGCATACTCAGTGGTCTATACCTCTTGTAATCAGCTCAAAAGCTTCAAACAGATTACCTCTGACTTGCCAATGATTATTAACAATACTTAAACCATTAACAAAGTAAATGAAATGAATAGGCTCTAACTGTGAAGAGGCAAGAAGGTACCCAGTCAGGGCACAGGAGAAGGTAACAAGGTAAATTATTTCTATAAATCAAAATTCATTGCAAGTAAGATTAAGAAACTAAAGCATATTTGATCTTGGTAAGAAAACGTGACAAGACTATGTAGGATGTTGCTGTAACTAAACACCCACTAAAATGTGACACTGTTCAAAGTTCCTGTCACTTAAGTTAACAATAATGTGATTACCATGTGTTCAGTGTTCCTGTAACTGAACCTTCACCAAAATATACATGGAAACTTGGGTCCATTTCAGGGTACCTAACACTGATCAATAGAATTGCACAAGTGCTGTTGCCATCGAGAGGCCTTTTTAATCAAACATCTGATCTATTGTGCAGAGTTTAGCAATTACTGCATATGGCTTCATAGCAATAAATAATCGGCTAAAATAATTTGATTACGACCAGGTGATTTCTCCAATGTTGAGTTAATGAAATTGAAATCCGCATAAAAAAGTAAGTTAGGATCAGTTTTACCCAGAGAAACGAACAAAAATTGGCCAAATACCGACACACGTTTTAGTAATTACTCGATTTTTGTTGACAGTCCCAACATGAAATCAGACATTTAGCGTTTACCAGTGTAGACTTAGATGCCCCAGGGTAATAGTAATATTATGTTAACAGCGCTAACTACACCTTTAAGCCCTAAGCGGAAAAGGGAGCAAACTTTGCACATTTTTGAGAGGATAACTTGCTTCACAGTAAAGTTTTTAACCTATTTAAAAATAATTTCAAAAACTCTGATGCTATGCCTTAAGTTTACTGGAAAGCGTTGTCCCCATTAGAGGACTCCTTCATCCCAGAGGTTAAAGAAAACATTACTGACAACATTGGCGTAGTTTTGGATGTGTCGAGCTTATTCTAGGGATTATGTTGAAGTGTAAGGCTATGGAAAATTCTTAATTTAAAGCATTTGAAAGTACCAGAGTTGATAAACTATCTAGAAGAAAGAGGCTTATTAGTTTATCAGACTGTTAGAGAACAGTTATCACCATGAAACCTCACCGCTTTCGGACAAAAACAATCACGAAAGTGATGAGCCATTTTTTCATTTTTCACAACATTGACACAAGTGTGCAATTTTTTAAAATGTCTATTGGTAGTTGTCATGGAACACTTGAAAGCATTAGTTATCGCTATGTATCTTTCAAAGGAAAAATCAAAAAATAAAGTTTCACTTTCCACCAATTATCTTGTCCTTCAATGTGACATTGTACAATACATAAGCAGAGATAGCTTTTGAAATCCAGCTGTCAGTGATGGCAGCCGAAGACCTGTAGAGAAAAATTGACAGGCATTTTTTGTACACAAGTGGCTGTGGATGAAATTAAAAATACATTTAAGATGACACCACACATCAGGCCAAGGTTAAAGTCAGCATAAAGTTGGTCATAAACCTGTGTAACCTTGCCCATCAATGCGTAATTACTTCACGTTAAACACAGACTAAATGATTGTCAAGTTTCATATCATTGCATTAAATCATTCCTATCAAACTAAATAATTAGAGCAAAAGCAACCACGCGTGCAACGACAATAAGTGATTTTTCATTGTTTATTTATGACAATAGTTGGCGCCGGGAGTCTGTATAACGGTGAAAATGCAAATATTGTACATTAGGTGCTACATTTCATTTCCCAACCGGCAACTATGAACGCTTCTTACCAGTTGGGATTACAATAGACATTTACCATTTACCAGAGTGCTAGGACTTTAATGAACAACTTTTTTAGTTTTTTGAGGATTAAGAAACAGAGATGGGTGTCAGTGATAACTATTGCTTGTTTGTGGCAACACAATTTCCTGAAGATTTTAGACATTGCGGACTATGAAATGTAAATATGTTATTGAAAAATGAACATTTTCATTGTTTGAACGGCAAAAATCGGTTAACTGCAACAGAAGAAAAGAGATGAATGAAATATTGCACATTGCAACTGCATTTTGTTCATATGTTGCATTTTGTTCATATGTTCCAACACCTATTGTCCACCCTGCCTGGGCACAGTCGGATGACTCATCTTGAGTGTATCACCTCTGAACAGAGAGCTCTTAACCCCCAAATAATGCAGTGAAATTTGAATGCAGAGCGCCTCATGAATTACCACTGATAGAAAACATTTTCCCTCAAAAATCTTTCTAGGTTTCACTATCCAATCAGCGAGCAACCACCAGGCGATTTAACGACAATGTGAACAAACTTCTTAGTGTCAAGTTTGTTGTAACATATATGCGATGAACACAACGGCCAGACAAACTCGAGGTGAAATTCGAGGACAACCTAACAACGAGCATAATCCTTAGACAGTCAGAGCCTCAATAGTTTTGAGTTCTGGGTTTCACTAGGGTACCATCAGGTTCAAGTCAATTTTATGGCTGGATTCAGAATATAATGATGACAAACTAGCCCAGGGGTATCTTAGAATTAGCTGTGAAACTTTTAAAAAACAAAACTCAATGATTGAATTATTAAACAGGCAACAAAAATAAAGATTTCAAAAATACAGGCATACACGATAAAGATGAGTCATAAGTTGCTTCATGTTACTAACTATTTCATATTGGTAATCGTCAAAGTTTGACTGTCTGATTCCTCCCAAAAATGGAAACCAGTTATCTAACATTAAGTTGCTTTCTTCCCAAATTTTGCCAAAACGTTATTTAAAACCCAGAATTTCATGTTACTACTTGACATTGATGACAAAACAAGACTTCACTTGGCTGCAATATTGAGGTTATGTCCAAACTTGGCTAACTTCAGAGCATCACAGAAATGGTAGACTGATTTTATAGGAAACTTTCAGAAACCGTTTTCCACAACTCTGACAGAGCTCATTTTTAAAATGTTCCACTTTTGCACGAGGGGCGATCAAGAAATCAGACTTTTATAATATTCGTGAACAAACTCAGAAGCTGTAAAAAATGAAAATGAAATTAAAGTGCTCTGAAGAGCGGCACTTGGTGAAAGAAATTAAAATTTACAGGTGAGATCGATGATGAAACCAAGAACATAAACAATCATGACCCTGACACTTACTACAATATCATATTATATTGCTGATACCAAATTTGAAAAGGTTCGGTCAACGAACACCGGAGCTAGGGCTCCACAAACATAATGCAAAAAATGGCGGTCACAGTGCCACTTTGGGTCCAATTTTGCCCAAGACCAAGATTCCTCGGGCTATTGACAAGATAAACATTGTAAGTAAATTTCAAGTCGATCAGACGAAAACTGCGATCTCTCGCACAAATATGATAGCATAACAAAGTGCAGCTATAATTACGTAGTCAACCAAAGGTCAGTATATCTTGAGTATCGTGAGAACGGTAAGTCATTGCAAGAAATGTGTTTCACAATGCTGATAGCGCTTGAAAGGCCTATCCAAATACTAAATTTTTGAGAGATCCGGCAAGGGACGCCAAAGATACGGCACAAAAACTCATGTATTTGAAGATCAGTCCTCGGAAAATCATGAATAACTCGAGAACTGTAACAACTACAGAAAAACAAAAAAAGACATTCACGGGAGCCCTTGGAATAATCTATCCTCAGAAAGGAAAATCAGAAAAATCTGACCAGAAATAGTGGAGCTATGGCTCTGCAAACAAAGAAAAGTAAAAAATGGCCGCCACAGAGCCATCTTGAGTCAGATTGCAACAAAAAACAATAAGTTTTGAGCTATTCATGTAACACATGTTGTATGTAAATTTTGCGTTCATCCGATAAGAGTTGCAATCTGTAGCATGCGAACAAGAAACAAACAAAAAACCAACTTCACGACAAAACAACATACTTGAAGAAATTTAGTTTCACCAAGCAATAATAATTTAGAAAACTGGATCAGCACTTTTAAGAATTCATCCTGATAATTTGTATGACATGAAATTTGATCATGTTGCTTAGTTATCGATGTATCTTTATTGTTGGGAAAATTTTACAAAAAAAGCATGGTCACGTGACCCAATAAAGGCAGATTGGCAAAAAGTTGAAAATGAAATTGTACGGAGAATATATACTTTTACCGAGTTAAAATCTGTAGTTTCTGAAGATTGGCTAAATACACAGACGTGTCGATAAGGTGTCACATGACCTAAAATTGGCAAGACTTTACTGGATAAGGTGTCACATGACCTAAAATTGGCAAGACTTTACTGTAAGTATGAGGAGTGTACATATAAATACCACGATAACAAAAGGAATATAATATTGATAAATCAACCAGGAACAGAGTTACACGACACTACCGTTGGGGGATTCTTGTGGATTAATTAAATTAAATCCACCGTGGGCGATATTATTACCATTTAATTAGAATTAAGACAATTCCTTGGTTTTCAGTTGCACTTATAATGCACAATTAAGTAGAAAATGGCTGGTTTTTCTTGTCACTGCTGATTTCCGCAACATATTGTGTTGCGCTTAGGTAACAAAGAAAGAAAAAAATAACTATATATAGCCAGGTGGAAAATGTTATGTTCTTAGATAATTACATACGATATGCCTGGGAAAATCTCTTGGGTAAGGATTACCGCCAAAACCACCATTTTCATTTTTAAAGGCGGGCTAGTGTTAAAAAACCTGTCTTATGATATATGTTCAGTACAAATAATGCCAGTGATAACGTCCTGCTTTTCTCAATGTTAAGAAATTTGACAGAGAAGTCACGCAATTCACTACCTGTGTGAATTTGCCATTTGCTTGAAAACGAGGCGTTGTGTCCAAACTACAAATGGTTCTGCTTGTTAAAATTTATGCTAAAATGAGGCATTGCATCCTAAACAACAATGCACCACAATAATTTTCGCAGCGCCACCAAAGGATACCAGTTATGAATTCTGAAGAGACAGTTAGAAGGAAATTATCCTATGTGAATGACTAAACATGTTCAATTAAGAACATCAAACAATTTGCAACGGAAGATTTAACCCTCTTTTCAAATTATCCAAATACTGAGTTGTGACAGGAGAGCACTTATGAAGCATGGTCTTTGGGTGTGATGCAGTTTGGTAAACTAGGTACAAATTCTGCTTGACAGTGATTTGATAAACTTCTCTTACCATGGTCCTTCTTTTAAACTGGTAAGTTGGATTGTTGCAGAAAACAGGAGGGTCAGAGTAGAAATTATTGAGTACCAAGGTCAGAATGTCCATCTGACCCAGTACGGGTACTTAAAGGAGAACATTTGGAAAATCAGGGGTGAGCATGTACCCAAGTAAGGGCGTTGACACGGACAGATAAAGTACAAGAATAACAACAAAAGTTTTGAAGCATTTAGTTTGAAGAGGTCCTCTAGTATTCACCAGTATAATCCCAAGAGAGTGGGACCACACATTCACAAACAGTGGTTCAAAAGGAATACTAGATACGTCACAGGTAAACAGACTACAGCCAACTAAGAACTGCAGCGCTTGTCAATCGCTAAGGTCACTCTGTGCATGGTAACTGAGAATTTCTGTGGACAGATCATCACAACGACATGAACATCTGTGAGCAACTACCTGTACTGCCCGGCACATGGTAACATTACGGACGGACTACCGCAGTGTTTATCCTCACGACTTTTAAGCTTTCTCGAAACCAAAAACCACACACACACAGGTAAGAGGGATTGATCTTGTTTAGTGGGGATAATAGGTAACGATGAAAGACAATGAACCAAATTTGGACAACTTTTACAGAAGATCCGAATGACATAGAATTATGAATACATAATGAGGAAGCCAAAGAAGATCCCTAGCTACAAATATATATATCAGTTGATGTTTTATGACAATAAATGGCAAACCATACTAATAATAGACTATATTTTCGTAATGCTTTTTTGTTGAGAAATAAAACAACATAAATTCCACTTACCTGTGGTACTGCACGCTCAACAGGTGTGGAATTATAGTTGGGATAACATCATCCCAAAATAACTATTTCATATCTTATAAGTACACATAGCAGTGGTGCTGCCATCTATGTCTCACATCATGTCCATGGCTACAAGTCCAAGCGTTTCTGAAAAATTCTGGTGTTTTTTATTGTGACAGTGAACAGATTGCTGGCTTACAAACAGCAAACTGTCCATCTGACAGTTGCCTGGCTCTCTATGGGGTCAACCACCACTACAGATGTAAACTCATAAACTTTTGTTTTTGAAGAAAAGGTTGCTTCCAGCACAATGACTAACTAGTACTGAGTAAAAATTCTTCAGTTAAGGCCTAACACAATGTAGGACCTTAACCACCACCTGTACTTAGCCAAATATCAACAAAACTTTTGATTTTAATGAGTAATAGCAAAAGTTAACAAAACCATTCATCAACGTGTACCAAAGAAAGGAAATCTTACAAATCTGCTTTTGCTAATTTCTGTCCTGTACCTCGAGGTAAAAATGATTCGAACTACAGTACTAAAACTCACCAGTGTTCCTCGTTGATATGTCAGTATATTATAGCCGACATGAAGCAACGGCTGATGCAGCAAGTGCTTTAGGCAACACTAAAAGGATCTTCAAGATCAGACAGGCCTCTTAGCAACAGCGGGAATTATACAAATCTATTGATGAAGTACATGGTGTCGTCAAACGGGCCAAGTTTCTAATGAGTCCCATTTTGGCTGTTCTTTATCATAGTAAGACAGTTGTCTAAAAGCCCTTTCACACTAACGTCGATGCGTTGTTTTTTGGGGAGTTGCAGTCAGTATGAACATTTAACTTTGATCCTGGATCAAAGTTAACAGCGCCAGCAAACAGCTGCGGTGTGGTATGAACAGTCAACTCCAGTCTCATCGAAGTTAGTGCCAGGGGCCACTGCCATCGTCAACAATTAAAGGGCAGTGTCGTCGCTGACAGTTGCTTCTATTTTGCTCAACTAATCACCGATCGAAGTAGAAATAAAGTTTTATGTCAATTAGCATATGTAAATGTTCTCAAATAGTCAAATTAAAAAAATCTTTGCGTGGAGGCGATGCACCAGCGCCACCTTGCAATTACTTCAATGATGGCAACATCTTATCGATGTTCGTTAACTAACGAAGCCGGTATGCACGGTTCAGTTAACTTAGCAGTTTACGTCGACGCTCCGTTCAGACCGGAGTTAAGTCAGTATGAAAGGGCCTTAAGATATCAAGAGATTCTGCATAACAAGGCCATGGTTATTCATTTCTACTTCATCACGGACAATGACTGTACAAAGCCCTCGAGCTGATCAGTACCAGACTGCGTTCTTCCAATAACCTTGGTTTGGGTTATGTTGAATGTCAAGTTTTCATTAAAACAAAAATTAACGACAAAACACAGCGGTCCAGGGGTTCTGTAACCAAGAGAACAGATCAGCTGGCGAGGAATACTGAGCGGAGTGACTGATGACCAGACACTGAGATCCAATTTAACATTAACTCATTTAAGACAAGTGATTTCATTGATCATCTTCAAGACAATACTTGTGGACTTTAAGGACACCCGTGTCCCTATAACAAGGTATCTACGAGGCTCAACGGAATACGTGATGTCTAAAAACTGATGCTGACTGGTGTTAAGTGTCAATCAACGATAAATTAAAACTGTTGAACCTCCTTAAACCCGTGCTTTTGCAAACAGGGAAAAAGACAAAACGGGTAAGTGTACCACATCAGAACTTGTTTTTAACAGAAAGCAGGGCTGAATGCTGCTTAAGAATTCCGTCAAAATCGGAATAAGACCCAAGTACAAAATCGACCGTGTGACTAAAGTGCTTGGTCGTTTTCTAAATTTGATTAAAAAAGAAATATAAGGACATAAAAGTTGGCAGGAACATTGAATCATTCTCTGGTAATATCATTAGTAAATTTCTTAGTATTGATATTTGTAGAGGAAATTTTGGTTTAATAAAATTTCACTTTTCCCATTGTGTGCTAAATAAGTGAAAAATTTTACCAAATGTTGTCTGGTCACAACAATTACCAATGCAACCCATCAAAGGAATTTTTTTCATGAAATATTATTTTTGTGGAGTTAGAGGATAAGTTCTCCATGTTCACCATATAGTCCTAAACTGAAGAACTTTTTACCATAACGCTTGAAATTAGTCAAGCAAATCTGTGACCAAGGATTATCCATTTAAACCGCGTAGATTTCCGATATTCAATTATCTGCATCAGGGATAATAGCAAGATGGTATCTAATGACCATCACTTACTTACGTGAAATTAGACCTCTGCACAAAGTACAGTAATAGAGAACGGCATAGACACTGAATGAATTACCAAGCACGTGGCTGTTAGGAAACAATGACAAGGTAAGAAATAATTACTAGTACCGAGTTTGGCATTAAAAATGCTTCATTTTTTTTATCGGCAAAATATGCAACCAACCCCATGTCTACTACTAAGTTTTGTTTAAAGTCACTTTAAGTGTATCTACTATGAAAACATAAGGATTTGTCATAGAGTGACCAAATTGCCACTGCTGCCTTGGGATTTATGCATTTTTAAGGCTAAAATTTTATGTGGTGACGAATTTTTCAAACGAAAATGACCAATCAATTACAAATCCCAAAACTTTTGAGATGCGCACAATATGACATAAGTTCAATATTTCTCACCTTCAACATGAGGTCAAGGTCGCCAAAATCAACTAGCGCCTGGAGAAGCACCTCGGTTATACACAACATCAACCAATTCAAAACTTCCTTCTTCAGTATAATTGCATCAATGACATCTTTTATGTAAAACTTTATTTTTTCAGTGACCTTGAAATGAGGTCAAGGTCAACAGATGCGACTGGTGCCTGGAGATACTCTACATAAGGTGTGAAATGTAAAGCTTTATTCTCGAGATGTTGCACCAACAGTCTTAGCAAGTCAAATTCTAATTTTTTGACCTTGAAAATTAGGTCAAGGTCATTAATATCAGCTGGCGCATGGAGAAGCACCACCTACACTTCAGTGTAAAATATGAACAAAATCCAAAATTCCATTCTTGAGATATTACGCAAACGATATTTTCCCAAGCAGAACTCTATTTTCTAGCTATGACCTTGAAAATGCAGTCAAGGTCAGCAAATTTGTCAGGCGCTTGGGTATGCTCTATCTGCAGCTTGATAGAGAATATGATTGAAATACGAAGCTTCCTTCTTACTTAGATAATGCATCAACTTCAGTGTGACATAGGTTTTACGCTACTGCACAGCAGAGGATATAATATCTGAAAATGGTGTGATGCCCTAGAAGAACATGTCTTTAATGTAGAACAGTTCAAACTTGGCAAAATGGTGAATTAAAACTACAAAATTTTGATTGAAGATAATATATTCTCATTTTCCGCTTTGAA
The DNA here is from genome assembly GCA_002633005.1 of Phoronis australis. Taxonomy (NCBI): domain Eukaryota; kingdom Metazoa; phylum Phoronida; family Phoronidae; genus Phoronis; species Phoronis australis. Next base: position 132,156 of record NMRA01000370.1, on the reverse strand, counting down.
AACATCTGCATAATTGCAAACATGACTAATTTTCAATGACTCCACAGTGTTATTTCAAGTAATTGAATTTTTAATGTCTATGTAAACCAATTACAAGTTAATAGGCAAAACTTGGGAATTCTAAGATACGTTAATGTGTAAATCAATTCAGTTTTCAGAGTCATTCTAATGAATGAACTTAACTTATTCCAACCAATCACAATCCACATGTTTGTGGAAATACCATGGTGAGCAATCTGTACATCACGTTTCCAGCGCGAGACCATAAATACCATAAAAGTGAAGTGTTTCGCAAGTAAGCATCGGACCTCCTTCATGGACAATTCTAGCAAAATAGCCGATAGTGAAGTGATTGGTTGGTCGGGCTGGAATGTTAAATTGTGGAGAAAAAACTTAGTTTCTGTTCCATGAGCGAAGCTTTCTCATCGGAAGTGTCTTTGAAAATTTATGAGTATTCATAACTTACAGTGTTATAAGCTCTTGAAAAGTGAAAAATTAACATTTTTGACATTTATTTGATTATTTTTGTCAGTATTGGTGAGATTTTACCCTAGTTTTTGACACAAGATCACAGTCTCAATTCTCCCAAACCAAACATCTGATGACATATTAAGCAGTATTTACCAGGTAACTATCATAAGCAAAGGATAAGTCAAACCTTTACGAGGAACATGAGTGCTTTCAAAGTGAACACTTAACAATTTGTCAGACAAAACGATGATGATGAAGTTGACAGCAATGAACCGGAGTGAGTACGGGTGCCTGTAATGTGAAGTTGCTCTGCTTTTCTTAATCCGCGTAAATGGAACTGCCTACGTAATTGGATGGGGGGTGAGGCGAAAGGGGAGCTAAACTTCCTGTGGCTGTATGATAAGTTAAGCAAGTGAACTTGATCGAAAATTTAGATATACAGAAGGATAAGCTTTTGTTGTTTTTAATCGACCTCTTTAGTTTCTGAGGTGGGGCAGATGTTTAGAGAAATTTGGAATAATTACCGGCTATAATACTGACACCCAAACGACGTAAATAGTGGAGAATTTCCCATTTCTCATTGCTCATACAATGCTTATGATGTCAAAGGCAGGGTGACTATGTCAGCTTATTACGAGCATTAGAGCACGAATTGCAAATAACGAGTGAAGGGATGGACATTTAGCGGTGGTGAGTGGGCTTTGAGTTAGTAAGTCCGGTAATGATATGGGATTTTGTAATTCAATGTGTTGAGTTAGCAGTCATAATTACAAATCAAGAACACCCTTGTTTGAATGGAGATCAATATTGCTTGAATGGGATGACTCTGCCACTAACTTGATTTATTAAGAGTGGCAGTGACTTGGAATGAAAAAATTAAAACACCATGGTTAAACCAAGGAGTGTAGTACACTCCTTGGTTAAACTTCATATTTTGTGTAAGAGTCACTATTTTTTAGTTAATTTTATCAAGAATGTGGCGAGTAAGATTGCCACAATTCAGAACACTATACAAGCAAAAATCAAGAAGTCAAAGTTGAACCATCCCAAGGTGTCAACTTAGCTACCATGTACAGCCAACTAATACTAAAGAACACAAGCGCCATGGGCCGCTCAGTCACTGACGAAAGCCAATTGTAGGCGACTGAAACGTTTGAACTCCTCCCCTAGTAAGTAAGCTTACATATATTTTTAACAAGTAAGTCTCCATTTGGTTTCATGCAAAAAGTGAATTGATCTGACTCTTAAATGTAGTGACTTGGTGATAATGAAACACTATACATCAGGAGCAATGTTCATTTCACTGATGTCATTAGTAATCCTTTATGTGGTGACAAATTAAGCTCACTTTCTCCTTCATAGAATAACAGTTGCTTGGTTTGTGTTGTTAAGTACAGTAAACGCTTATCAGTTTAGCACACTGCAGTAAAATCTCGGCTTTGAAAAATGACAATTTTGACAAATGTTTTGTGTGAAATAAGTGGGAAAGCACTGTAACACACTAAATGGTGGACAAGGGAGTAAAAAATTACGAACGTCTTTGATCCTTTTGAGAATATAATAAGCAATTGCACACATAAAATCTAGATTTTCCAAATCTTCTCAAGGAAAGAAAATTCATGACTTGGCCTACGTCGTATCCTGGGTAAATCTTTGGAGTCGATTGCCATTCCTCCTGAGTGCACTGTACAGTGGTATAGGATAAGGTTTTTACAGAATGGATCAAAAATAGCAACTTTTTATTTTTCACAACAATTTGAAAAAAGCAGATGAAAAACCAAGTCAAACACAAAATAAAAATTCAAAATAATCAAAAATCTAAGACTCAGTATCACAAAATAAGACCAATTTTACCGGATTGAAAGGCTTAATTCGATTTCGATTCATTAATCAGGTGAACGGGACGAAACGCAGCTTTAATCCTTCATTTTAAAGAATAAACACACTCCTTCAAGCAGAAGCTGAGGAGATCGAAGGAGAAAATGAAAAAATCGAAAAATGAACTGATATTTAATGATTAAAAGAAACCGCAAGTTTCTCTGATCAGTTAAGTTGAAGTGGTCTGTTCAATTTTGGCTAAATCGAAATGACGTGGCACCAGGAAATTCACATTAGGCTACGTCCAATCAACTAACAAAGACATTCCAGTAAGATGATGTCCAATCAACTAACAGAATGTTCTTGGAAACTTTTCAGCCATGGACAAAATAGATTAATGGATCAGAGGCAATCACAAATTAGAGAGTTTAGCTCAGCCTTTTATTCTGCGCAAGATTGCTTTTGGATAATGAGAGTTAAAATGTCCACATTTGCGCAATATGGATTGGTCAGAGACTGATTGCTCCCAACGGAGAATTCAATAAGACTATGAAGAGAACATGGATCATGTCATTTTCGTTTGCCGCAGAAAATGTCATTTAAGCCAGAAGTCTTGCAGAAATGAATTCATTGAATTTGTTGTTTAGCATTGCATATCAATGATCACTTGTGTTAAGTAATAATTAAAAGAATGATAGTAAACCAATCACAAGATAATTAATAAATAATTTTAATAATTAAAAAAATCAATGGATACCCTTTACTAATTAAAGAAATGTGCATATCGAAAGAGTTAGCTTTAAGACTATTGTGAGTCACACGCTCGTGTTCCACAACTAATTAGAGAAAAGTTTGAGTAGAAACGATGTCAACACAATCACAGGAAGTGTTTACAAATAAATTAATAAACAGCTTGACAAATTAATCACACTCTGTCCAAGAGACACTAACATCAGAATAGCTTGCAATAAATAAAATGCTTTTAGAACAAATAGTTTCTAAAAATGATGGACAAATCAAGTTCAGACTTGAATAGTAGATCAAGATCCAAGTATAACCCTTACAATCAGTTTTGTGTTTAGGTGATGGATTGCTCATATGTTTTCAAATAACTTCACCATCAAAGTGCAATAGTTAGATTCACTAATTGTTTTGTTTTGATATTCATGGCCTATTGCCCTAGAAACTTAAACGTCATGTCTGCAAGAAAAACAAGAACAAATAACTCTGATCTAGGTTACAGACGTATATGTCTGTGGTAAGATGAACCACAGTTTAAAGACAAAAACTTCATGAAAACGCATATTCTTAGCACTATGTTTTAATTGGCCTTCTTTACAAATTAAATGTTGTTGTCTGCTCAAAGACTTCTGGGAAATGTTTTGTGTGATCGCTAACAACCTATAGCACAAACCAAAAGCATTCAGACAAAATGACCCAGAATTCCCCGTCATGACGGCTGGGCGGAAGCTAAATTCATTGTCAGAGTTGTCTCCCCTGATGACTGAGCATGACGGGGAATTAACAGGAAAGTTAGTTACGTGGCTACGCCATTTTGTAATTAAAATTTTGCCACCACAATAGTTATTACCAGTAATTTTTACTATATACAAAATTAGATGTTTAGAATGGTGGAAAATGGTATCTTGGCTGATTACTTTCGTCTTGCACTTTATTGGTTTAATCAGTATGTTGGACCATACCAACGAGTGAGAACACTAAAAATTAAGTACAAAACTTTTGAATTTAACTTGGCAAAAATACTTATCTTCTGACAGTAGAAAGCCTATAGAATTTAATTTCTATTAATTGGATCACGTGACCTTGTCTTTTCAGTAAAATTTAGTGAAACGAAACAAAACAATGCTATCGATAACAATTATCCAAATTTTCTTAATCTAAATGCCCAAAATGAAGAGCAAAACACTGACACTGTTTTTTAAATTATCATTTCATTTTTTCTTTATGCAATTTTTGATTTTTTTTCATAAAATCATATCAGTCCTGTTCTTGATAGCCCCTCAAGCAAAAGTTGTACATTTCAAATTCCCCGCAGCAATTCGGAGAACAGTGCGTGAAGCACCTGGAAGTTACATCCTACTCCCTTAGATACGATATTCCCATGTTGGCCAAAATTGGACAAAATTTTAATTTGTCAAAATATAATGTTTATAGTAACATCTTCACCAATTTGGGACACAATTATGGCCGATGTTTAAAATGTTATAGCATTTATTTTGTGATACGTATCTTATTTAAAAATAAACTTTTAAGATCTAAACCATAGCCACCCTCAGGCAATGATTCTGAGAAATTGTGGGCATTCATAACTATGTAAGAGGCCTTTGAAAAATGAAAAAATACAAATTTTAGCAATTTTTTCCAAAATTGACGAGACTTTATCATACCTTTTAAAGCCCATTACTTTTACCGAGACAAAAAGTTTCCCATGAGATGCAGATGCATCTAATTTATCAATTTGTGAAACATTCAATTCCCGAGTCAGTCTGAGCCAGTAAAATTACCTGAGTTCACCATTCGTCTGCTCATTACAGATTAACAAAGAGTACATCGATCATCAATCAACAGGGCTGGTTTTCTGCCAAATCATCTGATATCTGACTATTGAAGACCAACCCCAAGGGACGGGGAATTGTTTCATATCTTGACGATGCAAGTTTCAAGTTCCCTCAACAAGGAGTAAATCGCAGAAAGAAAAGGAAATGATTACAAGCCACACTCAACTTAAGTTGGATTCTGTACTAACATAATGGATCAGACATACGATTTGAGCATCATAACGATGTCCAATTTCACAGAAGACAGAGATGTTGGTGAACAAAATTCGCTGATCACGTATCAAGTAGCCATAGCAACAATTGTCGTCTGCTGCTTGGGACTCGTCGGTAATTTGCTCTCTCTTGTTGTGTTGACGCGTAAATCTCTCAACTCGACCACTTATATCTACCTGACAGGACTAGCCATCTGCGATCTACTCGTTCTCGTCTTCACAATCATTATTGTGGCAGAAGACACAAAAATGTCCGATCTGAAGCCATGGCAGACAGGCCCCTTGTACGCCCACCTGTTCCCATGGATGCATCCGTTCGCCACCACGTTCCAGGTTACCTCCGTGTGGCTAACACTTGCGTTCACTGTAGACCGCTTCATCATGATCTGCTTTCCGTTCCAAGCGCAGCGTTTGTGCACGAAATTGCGGGCACGCATAACCATAGGTGTGCTCTACGCCAGCGGATTACTCTTCAACATACCCAAGTTCTTTGAGTATGAGACGCACGCTATCCACATCAAGAATATCACACACTTCGCTCCGCAGCTCACAGCATTCGGTAAAAGCCCAACGTTTCGTCAAATATTCCATTCCTGGCTCTACTTCACTTTTGTCTGCGGCGTTCCATTCATTGCCCTCGCTGTCTTCAATGGCTTCCTCATCTACGCTGTGCACAAGTCTCGTAAAAAAGGTCGTCAGATTAACGCCAACGACAGGAAGCGCAATGACACCACTATCATGCTCATAGGTGTTGTCGTCATCTTCTTCATATGCCAGGTGCCGGCGTTGGTGTCGCGTGTAATCTGGGCATTTGACCCAAGCCTCGTTTTCACCAACCCGTCCATTCATAATCTTGGCGAGGCGACCAACTTCCTCATTACACTCAACTCAGCCATCAACTTTGTGCCGTACTATCTGTTCGGACAGCGTTTTCGCACAGAATGTCGCAAGGTCCTTTGCCGTTGCTGTTCCATGGATGCCCTGGGATGGCCATCCGAAATGAGCGACCATCGTCGTGCCAGCGAGATGTCCTACACGTCAAAAGTTACACGCTTGAACTGTAATTCACTGGATCTTCAGCCATCAGGAGGTTCTGTCATCTCACTGATGTACGGACAGACCAATGGCAGACAGAATGACGAGACCGTGCCGTTTACCAAACCGGAGGTGAATCACAATAACGACAAATTCAATGCCGAAATTCAACTGTGATCAAGAACTCTAGTTGGATTGCATTCATGACATCAAACAGGGATTGGGTAAAATTGAGCCAGTCAATGAGCAATTTTACACTCCTTTATAACTAAAGGATCAAATGATACTTTTAGGCGGAAGACAATAGGTGAGATTGCAATACCTATGTATTTTGAAGAACTTGTACTTTTATGTATGCGTGCGGCAGGGAAACTAAGATATACATTCTTTATACCGTAGCATGATAAAAATGGAACCCATCCTTAAAAGCATTGACATTGGGTAAGACTACATGCGCGTCACGGAAATAACCCTGCAGCTGTTGCAGTAAAAAGAACATTCAACCATTTACCATTTCTTATCCACAAAATATACTGCGCGAGAGAATTGAATAGAAATATGACTATCTCCTATATGGAATGTGCCAAGAAAACCCCATCTGAGTGGCCCATCTATGTGCAATCCATGTATGTCAAACGGGACACTCGAATGCATTTGGTGACGATCTTCGTGTAGGCTAGACTTGGCATAGGTAATTGGTGGAAACTGTTTCCATAAAAGACTGTCAATTCTCAAAATGAACACCGAAGACGAACAACATGTGAACGATTTGTGAAAAAGGCAACATCTGTTGTTATTGTTGATGTGAAAACTGACCTCGCATACCATGAGTGCTAACTCATTTCTGCTTACATAGCCAATCATAATTACTTAAATGGAAGCCAACCTGAAGACGCGGTCATCTGACTGAAAACTGGACAACTGCAAGTCTCGAAAGGTTGATCTGCTATGGGATCGATGATGTTAAAAAGTAGTTGCAAGCTGTCTAATACACGTTGTACCAGATGTGCACAGGCTGCTTGGGTGTGCATTGACCACCTGAAACCATTTTTATGCTTTATTAATGGATAGTTACAACCGAGCTGAGGAGCTGGAGATCTGATTTGAGGGTCTAGCAGTGTGTGCCAGTGGGACTTGAATACACGATCTCGAGTAAAGGAAATAGACACTTATGCCACTAGGCTACATTGCCGCCTCTATGGGGTCCTTAACTGTAGAGCTGAATTTTTAGTTTGCATATTGCCCACTAGGGGTACTACATTCCTTAAGATATTTGTTGAACTGACACTCAGTCAAGATACCTTGTTTGACTGTATGAAATTATGAAAAATTTAATCTTTACATTAAGTTTCTGTAGTTGTGTCTTCAAAGATATGGGCCCCAAGAATGGACTCACACCAACTACTAAAAAATGAATTAAAGGAAATCCTTTGCTTATTTAGCACTTATTAATAAATAAGGAACATACATAGAAAGCTTTATGTCAACCCTTGAACAAAAATCGATATTGAAAAACTTCCCTTCATAATAATTATCACTTTACCTTTCCACTGCCACAAAGCAATACAGAAGTAGGCCTCAATTATTCACAGTGCTTGAAAAACAGAAAAACGATGATTTTGGAGGGTAAAGCGGCAATAAACCTATGCGTTCCATCAAACTCACGGCTTCATTAAGGCAACGTACTGATATAAAACCAGTCTCGTCTTGTACCTTACTTGGAAATAATTTCAAGGCTTGAGAAAAACTGACAAGTCATAGCAGACCACACCCACAGTGTTACTTGTCGAGATCAGACCACGCCCACAATGTTACTTGTCAATAACAGACCACGCCCACATTGCTACTTGTCAATATCAGACAACGCCCACAGTGTTACTTGTGGATATCAGACCACACCCACAGTGTAACATGTCAAAGGAGAGCGGAATGGTTAATTTCAGTGGTCCGCTAAGGGAATAGCTGACTTTCGAAACAGCCGCGCTAAGCGTTATTAAAGACAAGGTCATATAACCCAATTAACAGCAGATCGGTAATGTCAGAAATCAAATTCTGAAGGCTTTCGACTTTCAGAAAATACATACAAGTGAAAGAGTTGAGTTTTGCAAATGTTTGGTTAAATACATAGAGAGCTGTGCAAGATCCTACATCAAATTACCAACTCCCAGAAAAACAACAGGGAATTCCTCGGAAGCTTAATTTTCCACTTACAGAGGCGCAGACATTAATGTTCTCGCCCGTAACAACACGGAAGGTCAAGGCTATTCCAGAGGGTTGTTATTTCCTAGCTCACTGAACCTTGGTACTTACAGCAAATTTACATGTCATTAATTGTCGTCATGTCATGCTATGGCAGGAAAATTGTACAAATCATTTCTTTCACTAAGTAATTTTGTCATGGTAGACTTCACAATGACGTAAGCATCAGGAACAATGCATAGATACCATAAATTATCGTAACTGAACAAATTATTATCCTGGATGCAAAATATGATTTATGTTTGACATACATCCTGTCAACACATTAGACCTGTAAGTAGCAACTTTAGCATGACATCTCTAGTGAATAAACAAATTATGAAATAGCCACCTTGTGACTACCCAGTGAACTCCAGAGAACTATGTCTCCAAATAGAAATACGGAACAGAAACGATTGACACACAGACTGTGTGTCAGACCTGATAACAATATTTCACAGTAAAAAAAAATTGTTAATGAAAATTCCATGTGGATATTAAGCCATTTTAAAAACTGAGAATACAATTTGAGCATATTTTTAAATTATCGTTATACATACTCAACACACTAGACTACAGACAACTAAAATTATTGTTTGCCTATTTACAGATAAAATAGAGATCAAGAAATTTTTAGACGATTCTTAGCTCGAGTTTGGTAGTGTGTTGATGTCACAAAACAATATCTGAAACAGTTACTAATTTGTTTCATGGTAACATTCCTGGAAAAACTGCAAAAGTGACAAATTGTACGTCAATTTGTATAAAACAGTTAAAAAGGTATCACAATCTGCTTTCCTGTACTTCTCATACTCATTTGCATAATTCATGCAGCTGGTTATACTTAGTTCACCAGAAGACACAGCATCACATGAAAGCAAAAATTAATACAGAAATTTAATGGTGTAGCAACTGGTAATTCCTACACACACTACTATCAAAAGACTGGCTATAAAACATGGGTTACGCGCAAGAAGCAAATTTTTTATTTAAACCACTTACCACTCTAAAATTAGTCTCAGTTTGTTCCTTACTCAGATGTGAAGTGATTTTTGGTTTGCAAAGCATTGGCATTTTTTATTTTTGAAGATCGTGCTCAGTGCACAAAATGACACCATGTGACAAGCCAACCTGTAGAGTCTGGTTTACCGTATTCGCCGTAATAATCGCCCATGCTCCTATAAGTGCCCCCCCACGAGTTTCCAGACTTTGCTGAAATAAGCGCCCAGTCCATGAATGTGTACATGCGAACATTGCCGTACCTACAGTCCTAAAACTCGGCTACAGTAACGTCTTCAATTTATCAAAAAAATTTTGCACGGGTTTTCTAGACCACCAGCGGCACTGCTACGTTTGTATTTAGCCGTGACTATACACTTCAAAGTAACGCAGCGCTTCAAAAAGAATGCAACAGCGTTGCTACTCTCGCGACGACTGTGTCCCACTATGGTCTGACCTTTCAGTACAGACACATCGACTGTCTCATGAATAAAAATAACTCGGTGTTAAACGCACGTGGCCAGGAAGCGCGTGCTACATACATGAACCTGTCATCAAAGACTATCCATTCATGAAACCGGTAGCATAGCATCGGTAAGAAATGAATATTGGCACTAATTTCCGACAATTTCTAATACTATAAAACATGTTTGCGTTATTTTTGAGATAGATTGTTTGATTAACCATAATTGGTGGTTTTAAGCCAAATATCCGATAAAATGACAACTGAGAGTGAATGCTTACACACACTTACACCGAAAAATAATTGTCAGATAGTTACGTACGCATCCAGCTACACGGCGACTAATACGGGCCTTACCAAGACAAATGTCGAACGTTTTTAGCACAAGAGTCCGGAAAGTGCTGAATGAAACACGCTCTGATTTAGGTCTACTGCTTGTGCAAATTTCTTTAGACACAATGCACATCTTACTAGCTCGTTAGATTGCGTGGCTCTGGCCAAAAGACGGTCTTTGCTTTGGCAAATGAACTCTGGTGACACGCACGCGCTCGCTTACTCACAAATGCAGACGAACTTCAAAACAAACGTCACGTGACAACAACATGTGTGTTCGTCCAGACATTTTTCTCGCCGTGTTGCCAATCATACATGTAGATGGCACGATGTTCCACAGACTTGTACTTAAACCTGCCGTTAATCAAGACTCCACGGGAGCGTAAAAAAATCTTAGGGACGCTACTTAGAAAACTTAATGAAGACTTCAGGTAATTTGCTTTAGTCGAAACTATTTTTATTCAAACATTGCAGTCACCATATCGAATACGGCGATTTCGAGGCAGTGAGTTGGCGAGTTTTCGCCTTGGGATTTCAGCACAATTTTCTGTAAAATGATCGTAATTTAGCAGCAAAGTTTGATAGCAATGCACCACAGTTTTGTAGAAAGTCTTTCATAGATTACAGATACGTCACAGAGCGTAAATTTGATGAATCTTAGCTTCCGATTTCACCCGTTTCGGAGACCGGGTTTCAAACGCCTTGGGTTATAATAAGCGCCCCCCCCGAACCCAACTTTTCTAAGCTCCCTGGGCGGTTATTACGGCGAATATGGTAATATTTACACGGAGGGTAGCCCCAGCAGTTCTCACTGCTTTCCATGGGCGCCCTTGAGCAATAACCAACTGCCAAGTATTTGAAGCACTTAAATCAGTTCTAATTTGACTGAGGAACAATTTGACTAACTGTAAGTGGTCTAAACCAAAAACTAGTTATCCTGAAGGCAGGCAGGCTTATAGCCGCTTTAAGTGACCTGATACTCAAACTATCATAGGGCGCACACGTATTCCAACACAGGCACACGTAGTCCAACACAGGCACACGTATTCCAACACAGGCACACGTATTCCAACACAGGCACTCGTATTCCAATACAGGCACACGTATTCTAACACAGGCACACGTATTCCAACATAAGTCTGCGAACATACATGCATGACACACCACAATTGACCTATCGCAAGCTCCGCCCTTATGCAAAAAGTCACGTGATACCCGACAATCGAATGAGATGTCAGAGGCAAATACACTGTCGCTAAACGACGTTCCTGGTGGAATCGATGAGTGTTTTTGCACTATTTGAAAACGCTTCGACACAGACAAGAGGCGATGCTTTTCAACAGAGAATCGTATGTTCATGATATGGGAATTTGTGAAGGTGACGATGAAAAAATAAGTGCTCGAGGAGCCAGCGAAAATCTGAAGAACCCCTCGGCCTCGGGGCTACCTTCACCTGACAAATGACAAGGCCACTGATACGATATGTTCATGTAAAGCTGGGTATGTACCTTAAAGTCAAATTATCTGTACGATTCCATAGATTTCATGATTTTTCGAATAAAATCATTGAAGATTCACCGATATTTCTATTCTGTCGTCTGCTAAATTTCGCCAAATAAAAAGTAGGTCACAACTGGTGGGACTCCTGGCTTGCGTTCAGTAACGCTAGGACCTACGCTAGGACCTAGCTAAAATTTAGCCAAAGTCACCTGACCTTATTTAAAATACACGGCAATATCTCACGTAATCTCGCGAAGTCTTGCTTTTTAGCAAGGTCCTAGCACTACTGAATGACAGGCTGGAGTAAAGTAGGTCATAGATTACAGACAACATATGCACTATAGTCTCTGACTAGGTCGACTCGATAGCACTGTTTACGCTTTTCTAATCTTGTAACGAAATATTTTGATAAAAAAATTCATGTTCACAGCTCAGGTACACACTCGTCTCGTCCTAGGCAAACAGTTAGCTCAGGTAGGTCTAGGGCTGTGTCTAAGTCAAATTAATGTCTGGAATTCAGTGGCGGATCTAGGATACCACAAGGGGGCCCAACATATGTTGCCAGGTGCCGAGACAAAGGCGGCCAGACGTAGGAAACTCGGGAGTTAAAATCTGAGATAGCCCAGCACCATAGCCACCAAGCTGAAAAGTTCGTATCTTGGAACTAATATATTTGTGTTTATTATAGCCTTCAAGGTATCAAGCAACATCGCTAAGTTCAGCTGCTCGTATGGCCGTACAGTTTGATCGATAGTTTACGCTTTTCAACATCATTTTTCGGCTTAGGACATGCCAAAAAATGATGGGATATTATTCTGGAGCAGCATAACGGCTGTTGGTGCTACACACGCCACATCAACACCGTTTCCCCATTCTTAGCGGACAATTTCTTGAGCTGTAGACTAAAGTAAGTTTTACTCGACTACGTGTGGTTTGTCGGGTAAAATGACGGCTTGGAAACGCAGACGAAGGTGTGCCAACAATGCTGAGTTCTGATTGGTCAATTAAGCCGTCCGTCATAATCCTGGCGATAGGTCAATTACACAAACATTCACTGAAGTGATACAGAGGCATTTTCAAGAACTTTTTTGAGCGAGACTGAAACCACAGCCAATCAAGATCTTTGATCCTTACCAGCGACATGACCATTGCCTGTGCTGCTCCAAAGCATCAGCAGAAATCACTAACTGCAAACATGGTCAACGGTTCATTCGGGGAACCATGATGACAGCCGATTTGACCACTTATGGTCTGAGGACTAATAACTTACGCTGCTGCGAGCAAGAGAAACTCAGTGCAGTCACCTCCGAACAGGAGAACAGAGGAAGGGGGTTGTGTGTTCAGTATACGCTAATCATTCGGGAGACTCTCGCGCTGGGATGTCCCAAATTAACCAATGGACACAGTGATGTTTCTCTGGGTGTAAATTTTGCTTCTGCATTTCAACATTACCATGCAACGCATGCTATAAACACTCCTACTAAACGAGATCTTGACAAATCCGACTGATCAGGGAAAACTGTGGGGTTTGGCCAATTGAACTAGACTGCATTTATCCACCTTGGCTGTGTCGTGCTCAGCTCACGATCAAAGGGATCCCACCTAGCTGCTCTATTCATCGAGTCACGAGCGAGGATAATTGGCTTTGCTCATGCAAATACGATCAGCTGATTACAATCTAGCCTAGATGACCGTACTTTTTACGGAGAGCATTTTACATAATTTTGAGTGTAATACTTGAAAAGAAGAGAGAAAAAATGTTGGTACAACTTTGAATTTTTCAAATTGGTCTAGAATAAGAGATTTAGCAACACAGCAACACTCGCGATTACTTTCATTTGGCGCGCACAAATACAAAAATGTAGGACCCAAGTTATTTAGAGTTTGGAACACATGCATTGCAATATTCAAAATACGTTAACTATAATTCTTACAAGCTGTAAAACGATGTTGTTGAATTTCATTGTGCTCATTCATCATCCGTCAAATCGGAAATTTCCGAGATGTGATCTGCGGCGTGCGCGTATGTATACAAAACACATGATTGTTATGTTCCTGAAGTACAAACATTAAGAAATTTTAGCATGCCGTTATTATTGACAGGGACATGATAAAACGAATTTGGATTTTGACGATAATCTTGATACAGTGAGCTGGCTGACCACTGTGTCAGTGTCTCTGTTAGACCCAGAAAATTCACACAGCCCAGGTAGTTCACCTCGTCACCTCGTCACCAACATGTAGATTGAGCCGGGACTATTAATGTTTTACTCCACGCTAGAGCTAACGACTGTCGGCCTGTGCACACAAAATCTGCGAGATAACCGGCACTCACCTTGCACATTACAGCCGTTTAAGTGAAAAACAATCTAATAAACGCCATTTTCTTGCATAATCCTCCGCCTTTTGTAACAAAAAAGTCTGTCGTCGATGACCCGCACATGCTCGTTCATTCACTCTCATATACGCAGATGAACTTCAAAACAAACGTCACGTGACAACAACATGTGTGTTCATCCACAGATTTTTCTCGTGTTGTGGGTACGATGTAGCGCAGATTTGGACTTAATCACAATTAATCTGGACTCCACATGAACTTTAAAAATTGTAAAACATAAGGAAGACTTCAGGTAATTTGTTGAGTTGAAACTATTTTTTTATTCAAGAATTCAAGTTTTCCTATCGACAATCGCAATTCAACGACGTATCAGTTGGCAAGTTTTCGCCCTGGGATCTCAGCACAATTTTTTGAAAAATGATCGTAATTTAACAACAGAGTTGATAGCAATGCACCACAACTTTGTAGAAAGACTGTCAAAGGCTACAAATATGTCACAGAGCGTAAATTTGATGAATCCTAGCTTCCGATTTTACCCGTTTTGGAAACTGGGTTTCAACTGCCTTAGGCTACAATAAGAGTCCCCTCCCCATGAAATGAATTTTTCTAAGCGTTTATTAGAGCGAATACAGTATACAACTTTCCACCAAGGCTAGGTGATACTACGACATTATTCTTTGTTGCATTAGTAACTGGTCTTGGCTAATTATCATTTTATGGCCTGGTCATCCATTCAGCCAAAAGTAGTTCTAGAGGTGGCTTATCAGCCAATTATTCACACATGCTAACTCACAATAGAAGCCTGATAAGAGTGAATGTGGATAAATGCGATGTTCCTACAGTTTCTAGTGGTAGTGGATGTGTTCACAACATGCGGTCAACCAGTCATGTTTGGAGGCGGCCATTTTGTAAGTGTGCTTACGCACGGTTTGAGTAAAGTCTAAACCTCACTCACAAAACCCTAACGAGACTTTGCAGACTATGACCAAGGTGATTTTGCGTGATCTTGACAACTTGTAAGCTACTAGACTACCATCACAACCCCTGAGAAGGTGTGTATAAAAGCACTCATTTGACTACTCACCACACTGCCCTCTAGCATCAGATTTAAGTACTTCAAAGATTCTTCACTTGATGCTTGCATTTCCTTTAATAACAAAATTACATTTAGAGACTATACTTTTCAAACAAAAATGGCTCAACAGCTACAACTTTTTAGTCTCATGAATTAATTCAATGTCTGCTCTACAGGGGCTCATTCCATGAAAACTTAATATGTACCTACAACAAATCTTTAAGCCAATTTTAAGATAAAACTTCAATTTGCCTTCAGTCCGTTCCAAGAGAGTGATCTTAAGTTTTACTTAAGTTTTTGGTAATTTATTCCTAACTTACCAGATGTGGAAGTTTAAAATTTTGAAAGTTAAAACAGACTCAAGTCAACAATGTACTTATTTTACTTAAGTTTCTTGGAATGGAGCTTGTTTTGAATATTATTGTAAATTAGCAAATTCAATTCATCTGTTTTTACTATTTCATAGGGACAACAGACATAAAATATCTAGGATTTGTCTCAGTTGATTTTTTCTGTAGAAAAATACTGCAGCTCTGTTTTAGCAATAGTTTGATGCATGTCATGTTGATTGTTTCTGACAACCAGAAAATCAGCGCCACCTTCAGAATGTATGAATAACAACTTGAACGTGTCTGACGCAAAACAATCACGGATCGATTTGTGGCCAGACTTGCCAAATTTTATAGATTATTTTATTAATTTTTGGTAATTAAAAATATACTGAAGACATTGCAACTTACAATCACACTTTGATAGTCCACACCAAGTTCTCCAGCTTTTTGGATCATCGAGAACATGTCTGTCATTGCGGCAAGCTCTCCATCATCAAGCCCTGTGCAGTCCCGCGCGAACTCTTCAAACGATAAATCAGCAGGCTGAGCTGCTGTTAATGACTCCTTAATGCACTTGATGACCCCAGGATCCAAAATGGCTTCCGAAGATGAGAGCAAGTGTTTGAAGATGAAATCAATGTCTGTCCTCTGTATACTGTTTCCCCTCATGACACAGCTCAAAGCATTCATCTGATCATCATTAGCACTGAAAACATTAACTTCGTCCGCGAAACTGACCGTCCTTTCTCTTTTCCCGTCTTTCTTTTCATCTTTACAGTCGTGCGATTCAAGATCTCTCTCTTCTAATGATGATTTATCGCTCGCAGTCTCATTGTCCATGTCTACACTTGGCGATCCACCCTCCTCAACCTGGCTGTCAGTCACTTCCTCAGGTTCGCGCACAATCATCGTTGTCACACCCACTCCAGTCTGGTTCTGCCTCCACCTCAGACTAAGCGGACAAACATCCACAAAAAGTTCCGCGAATGTCACTTTCATTCCCTTGCCCTTCAGGTTCAATAGCGGCCTCGCACCAGAGGTCACATTAGTGTCATCTGTCGGCACACGATCCCAGCCTATCAAAGATGACATTGAAGTCATGTCCTCAGACAAGTTGAAATCCTCATCGTCGAGTAACAATGCTTCCTGAGTACTGTCGCCATCTCCGTTGTTGAGAGAGACATTAACATCACTTTGAGAAAGACTCGTAGTACCACCCAACATTGATGTTTCTGTCATTTCAGACGCTTCAACGGTTGAAGTATGGTTTAGCAAAGACGTACTTGTGTTTGGCACATTTTGTTCAAAAGATTTCTTCACAGAATTCTTGACACAATCGAACAAGGTTTTGCCGATCAGTGTTTTGCCTTTATCAGTTTGCTTTGGTGATGGAGTGTCTGATCTGGCCACAAGGGGACATGCTGGAACAGGGGTCATCACGCTAGGGGGCGTAGCAGCAGGCTGTGGTTCCAGCCCATCACTCATCTCCCTCTGAGCAAGAACTTCTTTGAGGAGCTCGATTTTAATATCAACCTGAAATCAAAGTTAACTTGTGTGACTACACTAACCAGAATAGTTATCTCTATTATATGAATCCAACAAACCATTCCTGAGATGTGTTCCGAAGTTGCCCAAAGTTGAATATAGCAGCCAAGTGAAATCTTATTTTAACAAGAGTCAAGTACCAACAAATAAATGTCTTTTCATTTCAAAAGGAAAGTCAGGGATTTTTTTTGACATTTTGGCGGATGTTGGGCCAAAAACGAATAAATAGGTAACACACTTTGAGGAAAAATCAAAAAGTTGAACTTTGGCAATTCCCGATACCGCAAGTTAGTGATGTCAAATTATTCATCGCTCATCTGTATTGTCTGCCGGCATTTTCAAAATCTTTATTTTCTAACCTGATCATCTCTGGTTCTGAGATATGATGTTCCAAAGTTAGCCAGATATGGGGATTGTTCTAGGGTCTTACACAACCTTAACAATACTGAGAAATGACTGCAACATAACAAACCAGTTGACTAACAAAACTGTAACACTGCTTCTGAACAGATGGCCACACAATAATCCCTTACACAGTCACGGTTCACACATAGACAAATTTTGGAGGTCAGGAGTCGAAAAAAAAGCAAGTGTATGCCATTTTAGGGTACCGCGATGGTTTGTCTTTTGGAAATTGTGGTCACTCAATCCTAGATCTGTTAGTGTACCTTCACCCAATGAGGCATCTGTGATTTTGGCCAACAATAACAAATTAGTTTAGTAAATTGTTCACAGCATTCTTTAGATAACTAAAGCTCCATTTTCAATATACCTTATTCATAGCTGCCAGTGTAATGATGCCGCAAGTGTAGCCACACTCCATTAGTTTTGGCACATCAAGCCACTCCGCGGTTCCGCACGGGCTGAACTGAGAGAAAAAGCTTGCCACATTGCGGTACAGAGTATTAGGGAACTTCGACGACTTGATAGTGAAGATATGAGAATAATAGCTACAAAAAGATGAAGGAATTTTCTATACAAACAAGAAACAAGAGCAATGCAGAGCAATGAAATGCGCCCACGAATGCACAGTATGCTTCTAGAGGTGTTTATTTGTATAACAAAAATGGCCACTAGATGGTGCAATACACTTCGAATCCATCAAAAAACGGAAAATATCACCGTTTCTTTAACAGAA
The DNA here is from genome assembly GCA_002633005.1 of Phoronis australis. Lineage (NCBI taxonomy): Eukaryota > Metazoa > Phoronida > Phoronidae > Phoronis > Phoronis australis. The sequence goes on along the minus strand of NMRA01000370.1, from coordinate 114,080 downwards.
AGCTATCTAACACATTTTATGAAAATCCGTCACGGAACTTTAGAGAAACAAAGGAAAACGGAAAAAATGAAATTGTCACTAGGGGGGCACAGCATTTGTTGGATCACTCTGAAAGTTGTCGTCTTCCGTTGTCAGCTTCATATAAATACACTTGCTAGATTAAATAAAGATCCTCCAGAGGGCTTCGGATATACAGCTATGGGTGCAAAAAATCTGCCACTAGGAGGTGCCACAGTAATCGACGCCGTTATTCAATCATCGACAGTCCTCTTCACATTAAGAACATATGAGCCAATTTTCACAATCATCGTAAGAGTGATTTGGTTGACAGGGGAGGATGCCAAAAACAGACTAGAAAGCAGTTACAACGGCCACTAGATGGCGCGATATACATCGAATCCATCCAAAAATGGAAAAATATCACCGTTTCATTAACAGAAAGCTATTTACCAATGAAATTTCATGAAAATTCGTCCAGGACCTTCAGAGAAACAGAGGAAAATGGTAAAAAATAAAACTGCCACTAGGGGACACAGCATTCGTCGGATCCGTCTGAAAGTCGTCGTCTTCAGAACGCACCTCATAGGATTAACAGTGAATGCCAAAAGTAGGCACACAAAATGACCCGGAATTCCCAGTCATGATTGGAATGACCGGAATTAACAGGGAAGTTTGTACGGTGGCTAAGCCGTTCCATAATTAGAATTTTGACCATAAAAGAAAAAGAAATGGTATTTTGACTGATTACTTTTGTCACATACTGTGCCTTCAAAACTGCGACTGTTTGTGACACCACATGGTATCAAAACAAAACATAAGTGAAAGACAATAGTCAATACAAGCAAATATTAACAGGAAATGCTTTGCTTTGTTCCAATCTACATAAACAACAAACTGACAAGTGGAAAAATAGGAATAGACATTTGCTGATATTGGAACGACAATCTAGTGATGAAAATGGCTATATGATAGTAAAATTTTCAATTGGTGTCCAACAATTCAGAACCACATAAAGTTCACCTTTGATTTCAATGAAGAATTAACGTAACAGAGTTTTAGAGGGTATGTATTTATGAATTATTTATGGCAATCAAGTAGTGCAGTTGCGCAGTGGGATAACCAAAGTATTCATAAACAAGCTTGTGGTAGCAAAACGACCATATTTTGTGAATTGTTGGACACCACAGTTTGAAACTAGATCAACCAAAAACCACATTTGAATGACTCCACTAAAGAGTTATACTGCAGGTTTGTTTTTGCCAACTTACTCAGTCATCTTATAATACTTCATATACCCTCCACCAGGGGACGACGCCAGCTTGAGATTGCTCGATTTCGTTTTGTCTCCCTTGAACTTAGTTAGGAACTGATTTGAGGACATCACATCGACTGCCCGCGACAACAGATTCTCGGGATATTGACTGAACAGCTTATACATCTCAAAGGCACGGTCGGTCTTGTCTTTTACGGAAATATAACTCTGCAATGATGGAGACCAGAGAGCCGTTTCATGAAATGTGACTTTATAGGCTTACAGTGCTGCAATCGGTAAGAAAAGTAATTGTCTAAGATCAGCCTCAGCATGGAGTTGAACCTGGAGCCGAGGCGAGATTTTGAGCTGAGACTAGAACTTGTAGCTTAATGCTGGCGTTGCCAAGAGCAAGACAGGACTAGATATTCATGACACACTCGAGCACAGGAGAACAGAACAAATCTTGAGTTTGTACAAAGTTCACAAGAAAAAAAGTAAGAAAATAACTTCAAGCTCGATGTCGAGTAAAAAGATTTAGAGCTTGAGCCCTGGAGTTCACGTTTACAAACCAACCAAACAAATAAACAAATGACAACTAAACTAATGAGAGTGTACAAATATAAAAGTTGACCATAAGTGCACGGAGCAGTCACAGACAGGGGAGACTAGTATCCCTTCTGTTGTTTTTACAGGGAGACATAAAGTTAGATCCTCACAGCGATGACGGTGATGAGAACGTTGAGCTTGATGTCATCTGAATTCTTCGGTTCCTCGTAGACATAGTTTGGAGAGCCCTCTACAGCTTCCTCCAGATCAAAGAGGTTGTATAATTCCTGCAGAGTGTCTGGCAGATCAGGACTGGCCTGTGCTTCCAGTAGTGACCTGCAGTGACCAATGGTCGAATAGAGAAGTCACTGAATAAGAGAACTTGAAAAGGTCAACAGTAACACAAGCAGATGAGAAGTTTGTGAACAAGTGAACATGGAGAGGTCAAAGGTCGCAAAAACAGTGTGAGCGAACAAGAAGCAGAACCAGCAGAGGTCAAAGGTTATACAAACGAATGTTAAGGCAGTAAACCTGCTGGGGTAGAAATTAAAATTTTTCAGTGGTACATCTCAAAGCTGCCACGCACGAACTAGTAACTGCACCCATGATGAAATAGAGAACTCCCCCTAGTGGTCAGTCCCAGAACCAGTTCCTCGACATTCTACTGACAGTCATATTACTTTGAGCCAATAGCACAGCCAGCCTAACAATTTCAACATATTTAAATCAGTCTTTAGAGACAACTAATTATAATATGGCAAAAGCTCAGGTGTCCACTTCATAAAAGGTAACTTTAGGCTCAAGACAGATATTTGTTTTTTCCCTCCACATAACTATTTCTGAAAAATATTCAAAAATCACATTAAGCAAAAGAGCAAAGTATATTGAGAATATACTCATATCTGCTACTTTATGAGGTGATTGTAAAAGTTAGATACTAACATAAGTTAATTCTGTGTTGTGATGAGCAAATAATTACATGACCTTGACCTTAATTCAGTAAACTGCGAAATGGGAGTGTAGGATCAAATTTCTGACTTGACTCTCAAGTCAGTTTTCAAGGGACTGACTCCAGCAATTACTTGTAAGGCCTTTTCATACTGACTTAACTCCAGCCTGAGTGGAGCATTCGACGTAAACTGCAAAGTTAACTAAACTGTTCATACTAGCTTCGGTTGTTAATGGATTTCGAAGTAAACGGTAGGTGACACTGTTGTCATCGAAGTAATCGCAAGGTAACACTGCACGCTAAGACTTTTTTAATGTGACAATTTGGGTACATCTATTACGTTAATTGACATAAAACTTATTTTTAATTCGAATGGTCATTATTTTAAGAGCAAAATAATAGTAACTATTAGCGACGGCACCACCCTGTAACTGTTGACGATGACAGTGGCACCTGGCAACAACTTTGATAGGACCAAAGTTGACCATTCATGCTGCATCGCAGTGTTGATGCTCCGCTCTTAAATCCACGTGTTTACTGCAAAGTTAACTGGTGCAGTGAACTTCGATACAGGACCGAAGTTAAGTATTCATACTGACTGCAACTCCCCAAAACATCCACATGTCAACGTTAATATGAAAGGACCTATAAGCTGAATGAGGTGAAATCCGAGACAACTTTCAACGCAGACAAGGGTCAGATCAGAGTAGTCAGAGCTTTGAAACTGTAAACTAAGAAAACGGCACACTGTGACTAATATAAGTTGCATGATGAAAACCTCCTTCGCCCATCTCATTTACCTAAATTTTGTCTTGAGTAGATGGAACAAGGCGATGTAGTTGGCATTTCTCTCTTCAACCTGAGTCATCTTGTAGCGCGTGGAAAATTTGGCACAAATTTCCTAAAATGGTCAAAATACGCATTACATTGAAAGCACATAAAGGTGACTGTTCACCACAGTGTGAACATTTGTGAAGGGTTGTGAGATCAGTCAAACTACGCTGTCTTTTGAATACTCATTAGCTATCCACAAAATACTATATGCTGTCTAAATTCTCCATCATAACAAACCATTATAGGTGCATTGTAGTGACACGCATCGGTTTGGACTAAGGGAACTTATATGTCTCCAATTGCAGCACTCTGTATTTATTCAGAACATTACTGTTCCTTAATCGTCTACTACACAACAGAATGAGTCTTTATTCAACTCTAGACAGAAAGATCTCTGCTGTCAAAAAATCAAAAGTATTCTGAAATGAAACATGCCAGAAATGTTTTTGAGATTCTAAAAATAGTGGAAGGAATAAAATGCACAATGTACAGAATATAAAACTCTAGGATTTAAATGGTTATAATAATTTTGAATCTTGCAAGATAACACAGGATCATACTGTCTTGAGATGTTGGCTCTGATCACTGCTGGCAATACAAATAAACAGAACCCAAGCAAACATACGTCGCAAGCATTCTTAAAGCCAAGAAAAGAGCAGGTCCCGAGGGAAGTTACGTGATCGCCACACTCACCTCATCTTGCAGTGCTTCATTGATGTATATGGTGCACACCTCAACGTTGTGAACGTCCTTCATCAAATTTTTACATCGTCGCGCCAATGCGGAAGACGGTTTATTACGGCTGTCCTGAACAATGTTATTCCATTTCACATTAGACATTGCCAGGAGACAAACTTTGAATGTGCTAGAAACTGAAGATGGGGTCATGCATGCCCAGATTCACAATTACACAGCTACATACGATTCATCAAATTCAATTTCAACAAATGTATTAAAGGTCCTCAATCTCTCGATTTTGGGACCGAATATCAGCGTCATTTCCCTCCAAAATATATTGAAAAATTACGTGAAACTCCCCTCAAGATATCCAAAAATTCCCATCAAGTGATTGAAAAATTCCCCACAAGGTTCGAATCACTTGTAACTCACACAGGTGACAATTTGAAAGAGCACAAAATGTTAGTTTAGGCTACTTGAGTCTGTGAGGGCTTGCAAAAGGATGCATTGCTATTTATGGTGGTCTGAAAAGGCACAGGCAACTTTCCTCTGGGATGAACGAGGGTGCCCGTAATACCACGCCTATTATGCAATAAAAATTTTATGCGCGTCACATTTTATTGGTTCAGCGTATTTTTACAACCTTAATTATTGAATATGTGGTGGAAATTACAGTTTCAGATGGAAAATGGGAGACAAGTGGAACGTTAATTAGCCACACTTGTCAATACAAATAATTTGACAAAAAATATTTTCATTTTAGCATTGCTCAAATGGTTGGGCAAAATTTTTGGGCTTCGCAAGAAAGTTTAAAACACTTAAAACTTAAAACATAGCAAGGGCTTGTTCCAAAATACTGAACTTTTGCAGTAGTTATGAAAAAAACTTGTGAAGAGTGCTGTAAAACTTACCACTGAATACGAGTGGATGAGGTCTCGAAGGACCACCCATGGTGCGTAGGTCCTCACTTTGTTGATATTGAAACCAGTCAAGGTGGACAGAACTCGAGAGGTAACATGACCAAGGAGAATCTACAAAACAAGATGGCACACCTCACGTGCACAAGACGACTTAACTTCTGAAGGAAAAATCTCCATGGGAGCTCGAAATGGCATTTTTATGGATGCGCTGGCTTGGGCACATTACACAGGACTCGTTCGGATCATGCGAGGAGCAGAAATCGGTATTTCAGCATCACAAGCTGGAACACTTGTGATAAAGCATGCGTTGCTTGAGAGTTACACTGTATTTTACAGGAAACACCGTGATTGTTGTGTTATTTTGCAAAACACTGAAAAATACGAGAACAACATTCCTTCAAAAGGAACATTATACAAGAGAAATGTGATTTTCTGAAATCATCGGATTCCCCAAAGTGCGGCATCCAAACCACGACCTCCTCAGTCCAACAATGTGCTGGCAGAGCTAAAAAGTTCACTATATTTTACAGCAGGCTATTTGTAGTGTATTTAACTGATAAAACCACCAACACTGATTTCAACCAAAGTCTGGCAGACAATGGTGAGACTTGGTGACTTGTAACAAAATGATAAAAATGCAAAAGATTTTGTTGTTTATAGCTCTAGTCAAAGCAAATAATGTCAAGAAGTCTATCCCCCAGCAATAATCCAAAACGCGTTTTTCATCCACAAAACTGATTAAGACTCTTTAAAGGCATACACAGCACCATAAAAAATAATTTTTGGTCAAAAAAGATAAAATTTAAAACTCAACAACCCAATCGGTAATATACAGGTATCGAGCCAACTTTAATTAAAGAATTCACATTAAAATGAAAGCAACCTATAAATCCAGATGGATGACTATCTAATGAAGCCCGTAACATTATACAGCCCGCCTTAGGACAACAGTACTAAAATTGTAAAAACCTCGGAGTCCGGAAACTAAACCAATTGTTTTTATAATGACAAGAAGTCCTTAGTTTACAGTAGAATCTCTCCAACAAAGGACAAAGTATGGAGGACAAGTGAAATTTTACTTTCAATTCTCGTTCTGTGTAAAAAATCGGATAGATTTTTCCAAATTATTACTTAACCATGCTCAAGTTCTGTGACTACAGCTACCACCAGACAATATTTTGAAAAGCTTTGGTCACTCACTACACTGTTAGAAGCCCTTACAAATGGGAAAAGGACAATTTTGGTAATTACTTCGGTACGCAATTGGCACTACTTAACCAAACTTCATTACCCATGTAGTGAGCGATTCTCACTGAGAGTTACCACAACTACCCACTTGACTCACGCAGCCTTGATTTAAGTTTGCGTTGTAAAGATTTAGTCGCGTCTTAGTTTCAATATGGTCGCATTTACGGATATCTTACGAGACTGTCTTCACCGAGGCTGAAGTAGGCTCGGCGTTTGCAGAGGGCCGCCATAAGTCTAGTATCCAACTCGTCTGCCCAGGCTGAAGAGAAACAACAGATCAACGATACAATCAAGGTTATGTACGACCTGGTTAGATATCGGCAATGCAAACGTAAACGAAAACATACATTTTAACCTCAAAAGCTCTATTACAGGTACTTTAACTATCATTTTGTTTTTGTTTTATGCAACTTTTGATTTTTTTCATAAAAATATTTTTGTCCAATTGTTGACAGCCCCTCACACAAAAGTGAAACATTTTGAAAAAAATTCCTCGCAGCATTTTGTAGGACAGTGCACAAAGCATGACACCTTGTGAGGGGGCGGTGTGGCCTAGTGTGATAGGTGCCCCGTCTTCTTCACTCAAGGTCGTGTGTTCGAGTCCCACCAGGCCACACTGTTAGACCCTTGAGCCAGGTTTCTAGATCCTCAACTAGGTTTTAACTATAAGCACAAAAATAGTTCCAGGTGATCAGTGCAATGGGCCCACATGCGCGGCCTGCTCACGTCTGGTACAGCGTGTACCAGACCACCTGCAATTATTTTTTTTTATTACACATGACACCTAAGTTTGATGTGAATGTGATCAGCCATTTCTGAGATATAATGTTTCGAAATCTGCCACATTTGGCCATTTCTCTAGGGCCCAACATAAGTTTCTAGAATCTAGATTGATCTAGATTGTTCAAAGATTTAAAGATTTCGTCAAATATCTCACTGTCAAAGCGTGAGGCACTGCATCCCATTTGCCAACCTTCAGCACTAAATGTTTCTTACAGGTTGAGATGTCAATAGCTAGTTACCACAGCTCCTCAGCTGTAACGAGTGGCTTCTTCTGTTTTGGAGATTAAAATGGATGCACTGCTTACAGTTAAATACTGCACGCACTTTTTGACGCTTTCGTCTATAAAAACTGAATCCGTCGTGGAAATTTGAGCCCTTTTAGTACTTGAACGACAAAATCGCTCACTTGCAATTCACACATGAAAACTGCTGCTCCTTTTTTGGATACTCTCCATCCCTCCTCTTCATAATTTTTGAGTCATGATAATCAATAAGCTTTCGAGGCTTGTGTACATAATCCAACAACAGAGTGCCTATCTGACGGTTCTTAACCCCCCAAAGAATCCAGTCAATTTTGAATATGAGAAGATCTGTAATTTGTTCAACTTACACGACCCATACTTGACCCTCTTTCGTTTTTCTGTAGTGACAGACTTTCCTTTCGCTACCTTCAATATGCCTTTCCGTTTGACTTTAGAAGCGGGTTGTTCTGAGCCTTGAAATTATCACAAGTTGTTTCTGAGAACACCACTGTCCATAATTCATGAATTAAATAACTGATCAGTGCATCAAGCAAGATTTTCACATGATGGTAATATCTTAAACAGACACAACAATTTTGACTTGTACAGGTTTACCCAATTACGGTAGGCAACATCTCGAAATTGAACGGTTAATGGACAGATGATTCTAGTCAAATACGAGAAAGGTCAAATGACAAGTACAAAATGTAGTTAGTTGAGTGCCATATGTGATATGCCATCCTTAAATAAGATAAGCATGTGACATCCATAATAGGCGATGAGTCACGTGCCACCCATGTGCCTCGCATTATATTTGATGAGCTGTACGCCATCTGCAATATGTGATGAGCCAAGAATCATTTACAATTATATGCAATGAGCCATGTGCCACCTAGTGATGAGTCAAGCACCATCCACATGTGCCATCAATGTGATGAGCCACGCACCACACATAATATGTGATGAGCCATGTGCCTTACGTTATATTTGATGATCATGTGCCACCTTGTGATGAGCCAAGCAACACCCATTATAATGTGATGAGCCATGAGCCGATCATACTCCATCTATGCAATAACCTTTATTTGTGTTAATAAACTTGCTTTAAATGAGAGAAATGGCACAGTCGGGACTGAGAGAATGTCTCCAATCTTCGTAATTTTAGTAAATTAAAATATATTAAAACCATTTTCCACTAAAGACCACGAACATTTTCTTGACTCTAAACAAAAACTAAGTTACAAAAAAATTAGACTCAATAGTTTAATCATTGGCCAACAACAGCACTGAAATACTGCAACCAGTAACAATTCAGGGGAACTCACCCTGTGATTCAAGTTTCCTCTTCATCCCCTTCCCACCTTTGATTGGCTTGGCAGTGGTGATTGACATATGGGGAGTGGCTCCAGGCCCTGAAACATGGACAAGCATTACATACAACCCATGACTGCACCTTATCCATGTCCGCTTGTCTGAAAGTGCACCTTTAGGCCAAAGAACACTCCGAATAATGAACCTGGCTAATATGTTCTGATGCCCCTTACTTAAAACACGCCTCACTTTGAAAAACGTATTTTTTACCGTGATTAATCCCAAACACCTTGAGTTTGTGAAATTTGTAGCCTCACGTTTCATGTCTGCACAGGTTCAGAATTCAGTCATAGTACAAGTCACGTGACTTTCGAACTGGAGAATGATTGGCCATAAAACTGAAGAGTTTCCCCATGCACAGATAATGTCCACCATGACTAACTTAGCTTGTTTCAGGGCACCATGTCAATAGATTTGTGCAAGAACTGCTGTCATTAAGAAGACTCTTTATCAGGATCGCTGATCTAACATCCTATTATGAAGAGTAGAGCAATTACTGCATTACACGTCAATAAAACATGTGCTGAAAGAAATTGATTACATGGTGGGCTGAAACTGCTGATTTTTGAACGGTTTGGCTACTGAAATTGAATTGCTTGTAAAAAGTTAGATAAAGTATGATCATTTTACCTGAACAAACCAAAATAGATGCATTATGATCTCGATTCCCTAATTCTCATATTTTTCTTCCACACTTCTCTCATCCATTCTTCCACCCATTCCCTCCACTNCCCTCCATACCCTCCCCCCGTCTTTCAATCACAATCTCCTTCTCAACTCCTCCATTCGTACCTCCTGCTGTCGATGATTTCTGTGATTTCTTGCTGGCACTAAGTTTACTCTTCTTAGCCAGACTTTCACTCTGTGGTACAGGCTTGGGCCCAGGTCGCTTCACACTAGTAGCTAAAAAATGAAACAACCCGACCAGTGTGAGCATCTGCAGTATCAGGCAAATATAGTCAAAGTAACAAGGCATAAAGCACTAACCCCACTGAGCTACACGATGATGGTAAGCGCTTAGAGTGCAGAGTGTCTCAGGGGTGGATCCAGGATTTTGAGTCAGGGGGGCCAGGGCAGAGTATTAGCCAGGACATTTGCACCCCCGAACTGCCAAATGGAATCTGGGCGAATTTTAGGGGGTAGGCATGGCCCCCTAGGCACTCCTCTAAATCTGCCACTGTGCCTATTATCACGAAGCCATCATCTGGGGCATGTTTCATGAAAAGTGACTAAAGATTGAAATGTGGTAAGACCCAATTTCTGTCTTTAATCTTAAATCAATTTCATGAAACAGACCCCAGGAAGGGATATTGTTTTTACATGACTTTAAATGTGAAAAATCATTGTTTATCAACTTGACCCTTCTTAGTACTTCATGGTATTTTAAAAGTGTCGTGTTCCATTTGAGGGAGAATCTTGGCTATGCATTTTATCTAGTCCACTGAACATACAACTACGCTATTCTTGCACTGTTTCACACCCAAACTATTCACATTCACGTTACAAACCAAATCGTCTTATATTTGTGAAATCGTAAGACACTAGTATGTTATATCAAATACAAAAAGGTCAAGGATAAAATAGTCCGAGAAAACAATCCTACCAGATGTAACAAAAGCCTCCCACTGTGAAGAACCAATGCTTACACAATCAGTTTCTATCCACACGTCTTATCTCAATATGTTCAAGGCTCGCGTTCATCAAAGTGATAAATTTGTAACTGCTGTCTATAATTACATAATTCTTACCAACTTTAAAGCTAAATAGGTCAAGACAAAACAGCGAACTTGAAATTGGGATAAATTAGGTAACGTAGGGACGGTGGTTCTGCCTAGTGAACCAATCAGTGATCTTTATTCTTCGCATGGTTTTATCAAAATCCCATGAGGATTAAATTTGATGATATCAAAAAATTGCACACGACGCAGACTTTGTCATGGAAGAGTGCACAAAATAAGATGAACTTACACGTGGCACTGGGATCAGTTCTAGTGCCAAGCCAAACATGTGGTTTGTACCTGAAAAGATGAGGAAATACAGAAACTGGTAGCCATCTCATTTTTCTTATTCATTAAAAGGATAATAAAACCTTGATGATTTCAACCAATCCTCATTAGGTCACCTGCTAATCCATCATTGGTGTCTAAGTTGAAAGATAAAAGCAGGAATCAGCTAAAAACTTCTACTCCCCATGTCACAGATTGGATATTGTGGTTCTTGGTGGGTGGTCTTTCCTCACAGTTGCCGTGTAATTCACTAAAAGCACAGGTCACATCCGACTTTGAAGAGTTTTCAAAATGTCCTCCAAACTTTTGAGGGTTGTCGTAGGTGGGGAGAGGAGGGGTTACAAAGCGTTATTTTGTTTCAGAGAATTGGATAGATATGGCATTTTTAATATCAAATATAGGCCAAAGCAGGGTTTGGTATCCTTTAAAGATTGAGGCCAACCTTAATAAGAAAGTGATACTTTCAAGAATTGAGAAGAGCAACCGTCGAAGGTTTTGGAAATGGTAACTTGACAAGACGAGGAATCGAACCCACAGCCTCAACTACTGGTAACTATTCTCCACTACTGGTAACTATTCTTAACTACTGGTAACTATTGTCCACTACTGGTAACTATTCTTAACTACTGGTAAGTATTCTCCACTACTGGTAACTATTCTTAACTACTGGTAACTATTGTCCACTACTGGTAACTATTCTTAACTACTGGTAACTATTCTCCACTTTGGAACAGCTTCTAAAATTTGGAACACCACAGCTAAATATGAAACTGAAATCCCTACTGATTCTGAAAATTGGGAAATGGGTTAAAATTATGATTTTTATCATATTTCTAGAACATCGACACTGCAATCTCGCATCAGCATATTCTGAAAACAGACTTGCAGTTCGTACAAATACCAAAAAACAGTCGCCGATACATTTTCATGATTCCCATGTTACACAATATCATGACGAATGAAGCAGCAAATGACGATTCCGAAAACTGATGCGGCCAATATTCTCTGTTTCTTAAATTCGGTACAAGCCCCGACCTCATTTTTCACTGTCCCAAATGGGAGAATTTTTACCGTAGGTCACTGAGCACCGACATTACCAAAATGTTAAACTCTAACATGTTTACAGAGAAGCTACTCACCAGGTGAACTGCGAATCAAGGCCAGCATTGCCCCTGCCATTTCCAGGAACTGTACCCGTATCGCTGCACTGGTCTGGGGTAACTAGATTTTTAACGTCTTTGATTGACACAAAGTCAGTCTTCTTAATTTTCCGCTTCATTTCTTGCGCTAAAAAAGTTTGCATTTTTAGTGACGCCGGTAAAATGACCTCTGACCTGTTTGAGGTGTCACTATAACTCATGAGTATACTTTAGGAGGCAATTTGTACAACTAAGGACGATTAAATGAACACTGATTGACTTCAACAGTCATCTGGCCACACAAATTCAACAATTCTGCCCAATAGGACCCATTTTTACTTATTGGTAAAATGACCTCTGACCTCTTTGATATGTCGTCTGCACACAAATGCTTCTCAAATCGATCCAGTAGTTGTCAAGGTCAGCGAATGAGTTCAGCGAGTAAGTCTTCCGTGGGAACCCCATAGTTTCTGGGTTGTATGTGTCATCTGCGTCAGGTTCTGCTGACGTGTCGAGCAATGTGGTATGGCGATGGAGGTACACCAAATGCTAATTAACAAAAACAAAATTAAAACTAAAGGCAAATTAAAGTGAATAACATTTGCAAAATGCAAATCATCTCAGGAAAATTTCAGTACGCTTCAAACATCTATAATGATTATTTTCAAACTTAGCCAGAAAGTAATATAAAAACATGTACAAGACAAAAACCTATTAAATGAAAAAGACCATGCAAGTTGAAAATATTTGACAAAAATCTAATGTTTCAAGCCATTATAACTGGTTCTGTAATGGCTACCTGTCGCATCTAACAAACATTGAAATGCTGGGAACATTCGGTCTTTATTATTTAACCATGCTCAGTCTGTATACCCATTGGTTTTACAGCTTTTTACCTGAATGGTTTACACAGGTATCGACAAGACACCCTCTAATGACAAGACTACTCCCTTGGGTGCAAAGAGCTGGGGTAAAAATTCTGAATAAAGTGTCATTGAATCAGTCAATTCTTTTACATGACAGGCGACTTCTGCCACCAAGCAGGCGCAACTAATGTTCAATTTCGAATACCAGGTCAGCATTTTTTATCTATCAATTCCGTCTACAACAAACTTTAAATAATAATTTTGGACAATTATTTGATTTTTTTTAAAGTTTAACAATCTTGTCAAAATTTCAGTAAATTCCTAAATTTAAAGTTATTGTTAAAAACTATATACTTAGGAAACCAGACAAAAATAACACTAAATCATATATCTGCATTTTGCCCTGTTTACATAAAATAGACAGACATTTTACTTTCATTAAACCAATCTCACAACGTTCTCTGTGACAGGATTTTTTTGCGTTACCAACTCAAGTCATCGGCAATGCGTACGAAATAGAATCCTATGACAGAAAGGCATATTACAATACACCAATTTTACAGGTCAGAGTAAAAGGCTCAATACATTGATTTTCGCCTATTAGCCTGATAAACAGGGCAAAATGCTGCTTTAAAATTCAGCTGAGTAGTTAACTCAACTTTTTTGAAATTTTTCTATTTCATAAGCTGTAACTATGACTGCAGTTGTTGACAGCAGTGGTGAGATTGTCGAGATTGAGCTGAGAAAAACGCACCACCTTGTGTTCTGTGACATGACTCACCTGTTCACACAACACTGCAGAGGGGCCTTGGCAAAAGGTGAGAAGCCCCATTTGACACAGAGTTATCATTGTGTTGCGTACGCAGTAAATGCTTTTCCTGGCATACAGCAGTAGTTTGACCATGTCCGCAGGAAGGTATGGCAGCGGATAGTGTTTCTTAATCGGGTCAGTGAGGTAGTCTAAAAGTCCGTCCACCTGAGACAAAACAGTCCACAGGTGAGTTACAATTCAATATAATACAGCGGCACAATTAAGCTAACAAATATCGCCATCAGTAGAAATCATCGGTAATTCCTAGAGTGATTTAAATGATTGTCTTTAAAAAACCTGGTAATTGACATGTCGTTTGACAACAATATTTGGAACGGAGCAGAACCTTAGTGCCATCTACTGACTCAATGTTGAGTGTATTGAGTATGTAAAAAATCCTCCACTTTGGCGACAATGACAATTTAATGTCAAAAACACTAGTTTTAGAATTTCTAAAACAGGTCTCAACTTGCTCCCCACCACACTAGAAGTGAATTACTGACAAAGCATTACAACTTGGGACAGAAATCAATGATCTGACTTAACAATGCCATTTCATTCATGACCAAAAAGCAATATGACTATTAGTATTAAAAGATCGATTCCTCGCTCGATCAATAGATGGCGTGACTGCTGCATTAATCCAGCAGTTTGTGGCTTTAAGCAACAACACAATCACAAAAGAACACATACAACTAAATCCCATATATTCCAGAGGCCTGATATCAATCTTTCTTTTGTTAATCGTCAGACTCAGTCTTTTGTCTGATGTCACGATGCAAAATGCTAATTATCTATCACGCTGAATGAATGTAAACACACATCGATTCAAAATTGTTGTAAACAAATAAAAACACATCACAGTGTTGTGGCTAATTTCATCATATTTTTTCCGCGAAAAAGGATTCAAAACTAACTAATCACGAGAAAATTCAATTTCAGAAGCCAAACATGTTAAAAATTACCAGTTTCTGCCCTTGACATTTCAATTTATTTTATCCAGTATTTTAATGCTGCGAAGACATTGATAACGTAATAATTGCCCTGCACAACACAATAGGAGTTTAGATCAACTCTGGTGATATCAAGGGTGGACGAAGACACCGTTTAATGGATTGGTACACCCAGGGGTGGCTCGGGGGGATCGAACGAGCTTCCTCATTTGGCGAAGTGGGCAAAAACTCTAAAAAAGTAGAAAACAAGACAAAAGTCTGCTAAAAAGGCAGGGACGACCAAAATTCAGCACTCTGAACATACCCCGTGAATCTTAGTAAAAGGTCCACATTCTCAAAAATTCAGCCCCCTAAATTTTTAGGCTGGGTGCATGCATGTAATGCCTAGAAGCATTGTCCAACAACAAGATAGCACTGAATGGCCGTTTCCTAATAAACACTGAGAAGAACAGTCATATAATACCTGATGGTTGACCCTGACGATCTGAACAAAGATGGACAGGGGTAGAGCATTAACAATGTCCACCAGTTGTGAGACCCAGATTGGACCATCTCTTCCTTGCTTCTCTGAAATGACGTGATCATTAATATGGTCTATATAACCACAGACTCTTCCACAGATTTACCTAGACTAGAGACTCATGAACTCCGATTGGCTATCCCAACGCCTCCAATGCCAGACAACATTGTTGACAGGTAATAGTGCCTTGTCATTGACCAGAATTTATGCTTGAACTTTCACCTAAGAGTCTTATACACTAAAACTTAAGCTACAAAAAATGTACAGAGAACCAAGTGGTGGTTTCCTAACTAAACAGTCAGCTAGCTATCACGCCATCTGGTGTTAATGCAAGAAAATACCCAGTCCTGACCACGTAAGAGTTATGCACAGGAAACCATTGAACATTTATATCAAAACAAAATTTGGTCAATGTATGGATACCGTTATTTTGGTATCAATGTACCTGGATTCCTTTTCGTTAAATTTTACTTTAAAGACATGGTCACATGAATCAATTAACGGCAGTAAATTCTGAAGGCTTCCTACATTCAGAAAATAAAGTTCTGTAGATATTTGACTAAATTCAAAGATGTCTCATTAAGGTTGTACATAGCATTAAGAGAAGAAATTGAACACCTCTACCTCATGGCTTTGTACATAGCGCTTTAAGTCACTAAGTCACCAAGCACTAAAACCACGTAATGTTTCTGAAATCATACCTTGGAGTGGAATTGGGGCCATAAATCGCTTGTACGTGTCGTCATCCACATAGACGTAAGGTTTGTCCTTTTCAGACTCGACTGGCCCTGTCTCTCGGCAGGGGTGCTCAAAGTATAGATAGAACAGTACCTTGTGCACCAGTTCTGTCCTCGGCAACTTGGGCAGGTAGCCATATGCTATGGGCTTTGACTAAAAATTATAGGTATTGATCACACCAGGGTGGGTTTATACCAGCTCATTAACAGGAACAGAAGTTTTCAGAATACACTACAGTCCATAATTCTTCACTTAGCTTGCACAAAAATAATTGGCAAAATTTTGTTTTCTATTTTCCAAAGATTAATTAACTTGCTGCAATAATAGAAACTTAGTCAAATGTTGTTTAATGGCGTCTAGACAGTACAAACCAAGATGATGGTATTTCATTAAAAATTTATTTCGGCTGAAATATTTTAAAAAAATTTCAACTGTTCGCTAAATAGGTGAATAATTACCTTATAAAGACTTCAGCAAAACTCTGTCAGACGCAGCTAATGGACGAACTTTTTGCCAGAATTATTTGGCAGTTGAGCAGAAGTGTTTTAAAGTGGATTGAAAATTTCCAGACAAGAAGAAATGAATATAAACCATTAAGTAACCAGGACCAATAATGCATTCAGTAACTCCATCAGCTGTCTACCCTTATTTGAAGGGATGAACAACTGAATGACTGTAATGATTGACTGTATGAACAACTGAATGACTGTAATGATTGACTGTATGAACAAATGAATGACTGTAATGATAGAGTAATCTATGAACAACTGAATGAATGTACGAATGAATGGATAAGCAACTGAGTGGCTGCAATGAATGACTGACTGAACATATGAATGATTGTAATGAGTAACTGAATGAATGAGCATCTGAATGTATTGATTGTTAAGAGTTAATGAATTAATAACGAACTGCAAAGATTGTAAAAAGTGGATGCACAAAATATTTCTGGAAATTTCCAAAAATGCTATGTACTCACATTGTCAATGACAACTTCAGGCAACGGCACTGGTGGTGGTCTCTGAAATGATACCGTATTAATATGTAAGAGCTTGAAAAATGACCAATTTTGGCCAACTTTGGACCATCACATCTCATTAAAGGTGATCAGATTCAAATGAGATCTTCAGTTAATACTACACTTTACAGAATGTTCTCCAAAACGCTGTTAGGAAATATTTTTAAAAACGTTCCACTTTTGTATGAGGAAATATCAAAAACAGAACTTTTATGATTTGAAAAAATACAAAAATTGTAAAAAAGGAATTAAAATTTAGAAAACTGTACAGCATGGTCATGTTATTGATACTATATTTTTTGCATCGATGTACCTTTCATATTTGCTAAATTTTACTGCAGACAGTGTCACCTGACTCAACTAATGACAAGATTGATAAAAAGCCCAAAATCAAATTCTACAGGCTTTCTAATTTCAAAAATCACGTACTTCTACATAGTTAGAAATCTATAGTTTTGTAGACATTTGGCTAAATATGCATGCTTGTAGATAAGGTACTGCATAATCTTCACAAAATTACGCTATTGACATTACAAAAGAAGAGCAATTGAAAGCATTGAAATATGCCCACAGCTGCACCACAAATGGCATGCTTGTTTACTATGTAATGTGAAATAAAAAGGCCACTAGGGGACAGTAGCATACGTCTAGTTTGTCTGAACAAAGCAAGCGCTTTCATCTCCTTGCTGATAGCAACATATTGGCCAATGTTTCGTCAACAACCATCAAGTAATTTGGTTGATAAAAAACATTACGCAAACCTAGCCTTAACTACCACTAGGGGACACCACAGATGTCGGACTCGTTTCAAAATCATTGTCAGGTGCATTCTCCTCAACTAGAACACAAATACCGAATTCATGAATATCCATCTAGGAATTTTGTAGATACCGAGGCACAGACAAAAACAAATTTGTCTGTAGAAGGGGCCACAGTAATCAAACCAGTCTTAAACCATATGACAGTCGCGATCACCTCAATAGAAGCTCAACTTCATAATGGCCCTTCTAGAACTTTTGTGGACAGAACAGCAAACACCAAAACAAAAAATGCCACAAGGGGGTGCTGAATACATCGAAACTATCAAAAAATGAAACAAGTACTCGTCTTTACTTAATAGAAAACTATTTGGCAAATTTCAAGAAATTACACATGTCCAAAGACTGTGGTACACTTTGAGGTATAACACCAGCAGAGAAAACCTTAATTGCCGCAAGAGGACACCACAGTAACTCGACCTGTCATAAAATCAACATCAACCATGCTCATCTGAAAAACAACTGAGAAATTTCAGAGGATGTAAAATGCTGCCGCTGTTGTCTGATAATACTTAATGATGCACAGCCCTAGTCCTGGTGTACTCACCTTAGACTTACTGTACTTCAGAGTTGTGTTCATGAACGACACTCCCCTCTGCAGTTTCACATTATCAATGTACTTGGAAAACTCTGGATTTTCGTCTGATATAGACAAACCACATACAAATGAAATCTGAAAAGAAAACCAAAGTTTTTAAGAAGATGCGGTGTTTCAGTGCCTGTAATGCGTAATGAACATTTTACTGATAATCCTGTTAGCCATCATCTGCAACACGACAGACGTGCAATAATATGGTTGATTCGTGGAAAGCCTTTCATACAGTTACCCAGAGATGAGTCGCAATTTATTAATGGTTGCTGACTGTTAAGCATAACAGGCACAGCAGGCATAGAATTCACATTATTGCATTTTTACAACAAGGTGCAGGGTTTGTAACCAGATGGCATTTCATTAATTCTGTTGAAGCCACTCTCAAACATTTCTAATTCAGAGACTCAAAGCATTAGACTAATATTTGCAAGAGAGGTTAACAGATGACATACCAGCTTGGGATAAATTACAGAAAATTAAACTACAAAATTTTAGAATGAAATAGGAAAAAAATAAAGCAGTCAAGATTCGTATGTCGTGACATTCAAAAACTGAGCAACAAGTTACGTATAGATGTCAACAGCACGATTGTTAAACGATCAGTGTTTGAAATATCTGGCTTTGGATGTTCATCATACCACCAATCCAGTGTGCTCCATCAAATCCAGTATTCAGACCAAAACAAGTACTATAATGCGATTGCTAACACAGTAACAAGTTGGGTTCAAGGCAGCAGATAGATGCAATTATTATTAACATTCAGATACAAGAGCACGGCAACCGTGAATGAAATCCGAGCACAAATTGAAAATTAAAGTCCATTCAGACACAGAGCAATAGTTTGCTTCACACCATTCTTGAAATTTAGCATTTTGTATTTTTCAGAGATTGGCTTTCTACCATGATAATTGGAAAACTTCACAAGGCACTTACTTAAAGCCCTATCCTGTTTAAGAGGACACAACTGGGTTTAGAACCGAACCCCCCACAGTTTTGGGATTATTACAGGATAGACATCTTGAAGTTCTAAACTTTAACGTAAGCTGTAAAAAAGCAACATCCGAGTTTGTATTTTTATGATTTTATTAAAAATTGAAAACCCCCACCAAAATCTTCCAGCTATTTGGTAGAATTAAACAAAATTGAGGCCGTTGACTTTATCAATAAAATATGCTTAAAAAGACATAGCCACTTAATGCAGTGGCTCTATGCTCAAATAGCAATGTCAGGGCTTGGAATGACCAATGACAAAAAACGCGGAAACTTTGAAACTTGTACGGCCCAAATCATGCCCGATAACCAGCCCTGAAATGGTCAATGTGACCCTTTTCCCGACAAAAATCGGGAGGACTAAATAAAAAAAACGTTACCACCACCAGTAGCACGCGTCTGCATCCTTTTAGCTCGCCCGTCCACTCCCAACCCACACATTTTTGGCTGCAGAGCGGTAGTATTTGTCACCGCGTTTAACAATAACACGAGACGCCATTGAAAATCCCAGCTGTCCCAGATGCCCCGGTAATGTTGACAATTTACGTTCCTCCGAAACATAAAGAGCAACTTCCGCTTTTCGAGGTGAACGTCGTCGGCAACGCCACGGTAAGAAAGGAATTTGCCGCGGAAATTTTATATCAAATCCAATTTTTTTACGCGGAAATACTATAAAAAAAGCGGAAAGCACATTTGAAAAAAGCGGAAATCCGCGTCTCCGTGGAAAATTCCAAGCCCTGAATGTGTTGGTCTGTGACCGCTGAGGTCGTGGCATCAAATACGTCTTGGTCCTGACCTCAAGTAAACAACATTGCCATCTATCATGTCACTTTAAATGAAGTGTTAGTGTTGCCATAGTAACTATACCTCATTGTGATGTTTGTGCTCGAGGTCAAATGTCTTGTTGACCACCTTAATGAGCTTGTCTTGTGCCATGGCTGACAACAAGGAGTTCAGTGACTTACGACACATGACCTCAGTCACGTTGTTCTTCTGGTCATCCTGACGGATTCGCTGAAAAACCATCATGGAAGCCGATGACGAACAGAAACAAGTTCGACATAATCAAGGCGAGCAGAATCAGAAAACAGAGGGAAATGACGTCACACCAGAGAGTTTAGTTTTAGGTGGTTTACGGTTTGGGGTTAGCGTGAGGGATGGATAGGGTTACAGTTAGCAACAGGGTTAAGATTAGACATGAATTCATGTGACGTCACTTCCTTCTGACTTTGCTCAGTGTGATAATGCCAAACTCAACGGAAATGCCGTTTCTCCAACAGCCATGAAACATTATACAAAAACCATAATAAATAGAAAAAAAATCCTTGATTTGGGAGGGTGATAATTCTATAAGACAATTCTGGTAGCAATTCTAAACTTTCGCCATTTACTAAAATTTATTTCATGTAAACAAATACTGTCCAGATATCTGTAACATGGCACTTGGAATCTGATTTTTAAATATTAAACAAGTTATATTAAAGCATCTGTTACAAAATGTTTAGTTGCCTAGAAAATCTAAATAAAGAATAAACAATGTGCATGACTGCATAAATCAAGGTCAAAATATCCTTACCAAGACAATGGGATTTTATTTTCACTACCACGAAAAACATACAGAGCATTTAGGTGTCAAAGAAAGGGTATTTTTAAGGTGAGTTTAACTGCGCATAGCAACAAATTAGCAGTAAATAATAAATTTAAAGTGCAGCTTTAAGATAACATCGTTATTTTACATACAGTCTTCAACTCTGCATTGCCAAGACTCATCGTTGCTGTAACATATTACAGCACAAGACATAACCAACCAGACAAAATACCATTTCCTATCATGACGGCTAACTCTATCAACAGCGAAAAAGACTGTCTGGTAAAAACTTAGGGCGGCAAAAATTCTAATCACAGAATGGCTTAGCCACCTTTAACTTTCCTGTTAACTCCGCTCATTCTTGGCCATGATGGAAGGCAACTCTGAAGATGAATTAGGCTTCCGTCTAGCCGTCATGATGGAAAATTAGAGGTTGTTTTGTCTGAATACTTTTGACCTGTACGTATTTACCTTCCATAACAAAGTTTTCTCAATGAACCCTTCCTTCTTCACTGTGTCTAAGGTCAGTCCCATTCGCCTCAACCTTATGTCAGTCAGGGCTACAACCAAGTGTGTGAACAGTTAAAATATTTCCTCTGTCACCAACACGGATTAAATGAACAGTGCGTAAAAAGTCGGTTTTCACAGCAAACACAATATGTCCTATTTTGCAGACGTGATCTCTGAGTTCAGCGAGCCGGGCAGTGGGTAATAGTCTGATATATAATTTTGAGAACCAGTTTTCTCCACTAAATAACAAGCATTAAACTGGTTCTCAAAATTTGGGCACATTATATCAGACCATTAGCGGGCAGTGACTTAATCAAAAGTACTATGCAAACGAACTCTGCCAATTATTGCTCGAGTTTCAAGATCATGACCCTGTCAAACTGATCGCAACTTGTGCCTTGCTACACTTCGTAGAAAGTTGGCTTACAAAGAATCCAGTAAGGTCACCAACACAATAACTTTCTCAACAGTTATAGTCAAAATTCTTCACGTATGGGTTACCTAGACTAATACAAGCAACTGTCCACGAGGCACGTTCCTGCAAACTGGATGAAAAAATATACACTACACCTGTGCTGAGAGAGCATGTTCAGAGTCTCTGGCCATAACACAATATTCCAATGGGATTCACCCTCACACACATTCTCAGATTGCAATCACACCTGTTGTTTCAGCATCTCAGTAACCCCATATACACTTATAAGCAGTTTTGAAGTGAGCAAATCCAAATGCTCACCCACTGTACACTTTAGAGCACATTTGAAATAAAACATTAGAGGAACGCTGTCAGACATCTGCAACACTCACAATGGTTTTTCTGAAACAACGTGTGTTTGAAAACTTCTTCAATGTTCGACTTTTGTGCAGTCTTCTTCGGCCCCTTCTTCTTGACTGTAGTTGGTGGCTCTTCACCAGCACTTGAATCTAATGGCATAATAAAACGACATGAAATCCACACAAAGCATTAAAGTCATATTCCAAAATACCACAGCGCCATTCCTAATTCTGAGATATTTACCCACACTGCCGCACCTCAGTAAGGGACTCGTCCCAAAGTTGTAAACAACGGCAGTGTTAATCAGTATTTTACAGAAAAAAATATTCGACATTCAAAACTTTTACAGTTACTGTGCATTCCTGTTCAGATATCAAAAAACGATAACCTGGGTGGGACAAAATATATCGTTCTTTTCGTGTCCGTCTGAGCACGTACAGGTTAAAAGGCTTAATTTTTTGAACACTAGGTCAATCATAAATTTAATGCACTTTTCTAATTTCACAAGAGGAGAGTTGAATTTGGGTTGTGACTATAACAATTGGAGTTAAAGATAAAATAATAGTATAAGATGCAAAGCTTCTTAGAGATACTGAAAAAGCATTTTTTTATAAATTAGGGGACTTGTTGTGGACATAAGAATGAAATATATGTGAGCTTTAATGATGACGAAAACATCTTAAATTAAAACCCATCCTTTCCTTAATACATAAGAGAAGGCAATATGATAACATTATGTGCAAAAGATAATCTATTATTGTCTGTTATGGAGCATGAAATGCTGCTGAGTCATTGACTTCCAGACTCCATGCAGATGTAACAGGGACATGTGAGAAAATGCTGCTGAGTGCAATGCCATCTACCGGCAGCTTTGTAAACCTACCTGTGGTGGATGTTTGGAAGTTGTCCAGCATGGTTTTCACTTTGTCACAGACATTAACATTTCCGCAAGCCTTTGATATGAAACTGAAACAAGAGAAACAAATACGTAGTTGCAAGCAAACTATTATACAAAATGACTAATCTATTAAAGCCCGTTCTCACTACAACAAAACGTTAAAGCTTCATTTTACCCCGAGTGTATAGCTGGCTAAAAATGAAAAAATTAGACCATATACTTTCATGAAATAAAATTCCCTGCCATGAGCAGAGTTACCATTTCAAGAGAAAGACATTGCGTACATGCACCATTTTCAATTTGAGAGCTGGCCAACACAAATAAAATCTGCAGTGTTTCCTGAGTCACTGAATGTTTCAGTGTTGCCTTCAGTCAACAACCAACTTTTGATACCATAAGGTAATTTACCTTCAATGATAAAATCAGTCTAAGCATAGTCCTTACTCAGAATCACTGATCCCTTAGGTGGGTAGAAAGCTAAGTGGCGAGACTTGTAATAGAGAGAATGTTCTGCCGAATGATAACAAAATCCATTCATGAAGAACAAGGTTCCATGCCAAAAAAGTACGAGTTTGTAATGGCGAACGTTGAATCAATCTTTGAGGTTTTGGTTCTTTACTACCGACTTACAGAGTATTCCATGTCTTCTTGTGGTCGACTGTCTTGCTCTGCACCAAGTCTGGGCAGCGGCAAAAAAACTTCCTGATGAGTCGGGCGAAGTTGTAATTGACTCCAAACACATTTGTAAAGTCGAATGAAGGGATGCCCTCCGGACCTCTCTGCTCCAGGCATTCGAGCAGGTGATAGACATAGGGACGATTCAAAGTTGTAGTGAACATTGAGGAAACAGATTCTGAAATCGATACAAGCAAAGATTTTCAACATACAACTGACCTGGGCAACGTTTTGAAGACTAAGAGTACAGCACATAATTTCCAAACTCAAACGTTACTCTGACTCAAAATTCACCCAATCATGCTTGCCCGCATGATTTGAGTACAAATTTGCTAGACCCAAGCTTTACATGCAATAAAATCAATTTTCGATTCGAGTTTAGAGTACAGCGATTAGGCTATGGGTTCTGTTTACCTATAACAGGGCGCTTTCTCTTACAAAATTTTCTACGAGAAGAATGCCTCCTTTGACGCAAGTTCCTATGAAAGAATACACTTCAGAAGTTGAAACTCCATAAAAATGTTCTTTTTTCCAACCACAAAAATGCGCAGAAGGGTTTCTAATACAGTGTTCCAAGAAGACACATGTTTAAAGACAGATGTCCAAGAATCACTCTGGAAGGTTTAGGTTAGTGAAATGAATATCTAAAAGAGGGAGCCATACAACAAACAATATTCTACAAAAGGCTGACTTTTTCACACAAGCTCAAAATAATTGGGTCCCATTTTTTGACTTTTAATCTCTAAATGGACAGATAACCTATAAATCCAGCTGCACTCCGCGTCATTAGATGAGTATCCCTTGGGTCAGGCACTGCCTATTTAGCACAATATCAGTAAGCTGTTGCTGACTGAATAATCGGAGACTTTAGGAAATTCAGAAAATGTACACTCAAATACAGGTTGTTAATGTACTGTTATTTTTTAGAAAAAGTGAGCAGACTTAAAGAACGTAACCTTAAAAGGACATTATTAGTGGAAAAAGCAATGTTTGGAGATCAGCTTATTGCTGTATCAACCCTGCAACTCCAGTGGTCACAGTGTAACACTCTGCTGGCAGAGCTAAAACCAAGTTGCTAAATGGCTGAGTAGTTTAAGAGTACATAACCGGACAAATATAGTCACCAAGCTCCATTTCAGTGAAAGCTGAACAGACATTGGTAAGAATTGGCAATTCGTAATAAAATCAGAAAGGTACAGTGAATTTTACTGATTACAAGTCTGGTCAAAGCCGATACTTTTAGTCTTACCTTCCGAATCGGAATCTTCGTCATCTTGAATACGTTCTTTAAGCAGTTTCACCAGCCTCACCTTTTTATCTTTTACGCTAAAAAGAGATGACATTTTTTGTCAAAATAAATTTTGCTTAAACCTTATCCCTGTCATAGCCAATATCTGTCCTCAAGTGAATCAGTTACTAAACAACAGCAGTGACAAATAACGAATGAGACTAGAGAAAGTTTACTGTGGTGTAAAGGTAAACTCGCCATGTACAACTCTTCAGTGTTGTGAAAGCAGAAAAGAGGCTTTTGCCTAATCCACTTTCAATCTGCACAGTGTGCACAATGGCGGGCCAATTTTGCCATGTTGAACTATTTACATGAATCGTTTCAACATCTGCACAACAGTGGTAAATTTGACAACTTGGACCCGGATGAATCGTAATTTACACCAGCTTCCTATTTCTATCTCTTTAGAGAAAAAACATTGAGCATACTCATCAGTGGCCTCTGGGTAGAGCTCTTTGACTGTCCTGGTAATGATGGACAGGCCAGACGAACTGGAACTACAGATCTTTCTCAGGGAGGCGTTATTCTCTTCCTGAGGATAGAAAAAATAAACACTGCATCAATCTTAACACCAACATGTGCAATGTTCCTTCTTTTTTGGCTACGTGAAAAAACATTTAAACTGAATAGTTCTTATTGGTTTCAAAGTTTTCTTGAGATAATGACTTAATACAAAATCACAGGGTTGGCCAACCTTTCTAAATTTAATTGCTTCAATTCAATAGCAGGTATTTCTCAGTCTCCAAAAAATGCTGAGTAAATCAAACCTCTGTGCTAAAACCCGACTACTGAATAAAACAGGCAGGCAAACATCACAAGACTTGATGAATTAATAAGGGAAACTATGATCAACCTACCGGAAGGGCTTCTAAGACATCTTCAGCTAGCATGACGTTGTCCGGTTTGTCACTCAACAGTTTGATAATGCGTTGCGCCTGCGACAAATTGTGTGACAAGCGGTTGACGTAAAATCGCGGCAAATGGTACAACGCTACGGTGGTGCGTATTTTCTTACCGTCCTTGCCAACTTTTGCATATACAAATTTCTGAAAAAAGACCAATACGTACCAGTTGTAAAACCAGACATCAGAAGCTGATGCATGATTTCTTACAGTCCGACGTTTGGGTTAAAAAACTTCAGGGAGTCAAAAACAGGAAATGGCAGTAACCTATTGGGTCATGGTTACTATACATTTAATGGGCTCAACCAAACAAAAAGTAAACAGGAGGTAATGGGTTCAACACTGTCACTTGTCTCACAAACTTTTTTTAGTTTAGTCTGCAAGCCACCTGTTGGCCACATCACTATGAATGCAAGTCTGAAAAGATTTCTGCCCCGAGTGTGACTCAAACCTGGTACCTACTGTACAGACACTCTAGTCCAATGAGCCATCGAGACCACCGATCGAACACAGAAATCCAATCAGACTTACATGTGGCAGTCAGCATCTCATGAGTCTATTCATACACATATTTTTATTTGTATATTTATCACTTAGGTTATGTAGGAGTTTATCCACAAGTCTGTGTATACATGTAGCAGTCAGCATCTCATGAGTCTATTCATACACATATTTTTATTTGTATATTTATTACTTAGGTTATGTAGGAGTTTATCCACAAGTCTGTATATTTAGCCAAACACCTACAAAATTATAGACTTGAAACCATGGAAACAAAATATTTCCTGAAAGCAGAAAGCCTGTAGAATTAGATTTTTGACTAATTTGCTATTGATTGGGCCAAATGATCAATTGGGTCACGTGATCACATCTTTTCAATAAAATTTCCAAGAAAAGAAAGCTACATTCACTGTCAGAAAAATAGCGTGACCTCTAACATGACTAAATTTGTTTGATGTAAATGTTCAAGGATGTAAGCTCAAAAACGTTTTTTGAATTACCATTCATTTTGTTTTCATTTATATTCAACTTTGACATAAAAAAATTCCGACTTGGTTTTGACACTGTCAGAAACATGCCAACAGTTAAAATTGATGAAATCAATTTCAAAATATCGTGTATCACATTTTGAAGTCTTGCTCGAACGGTGGCCGTAGAAAAACACCATTTTGAGTTACAGGAGAACATTTACCATTTTCCTCTAAGATTATGTTCCAAACAACACTTGATGGTTTGATAGCTGCTGTAATGTATTCCTAGTTCCCCTTTTTGCTCAATTTTTTTAAACATTATGCAAACTTTATAAAAATTGTAAAAACACATAAAGGGAAGGATTTGCAATAAATTGACGAAGTTTCCGTAAACTCATGGCAGGTTTTCTAATTCTGGTGATCTCTGGATGAGTGGGAAACTGACAAAACTTTGGCACTTTGAAAGTTCGGCTTTGCCTGAAGCGTTGACTGGAGTCCTGCATATTAACGGCTTGCATGTGAACTTCATCCTCCATTTTGAAAACATTTCCCGAAACAGTCCAACTTTTATGAAGCTAAACAAGCAGTTAAGATATTCAAAAACTTGAAACTCAATTCTACAGACAGTTGATTCACATGGCAGTGTGGGTGGACTGACAAACAACAAGAGCTTTGAACGGTGGGGAAAACTTAGTAGTTACAGTACACGAGACATCTTATAATGATGACGACGATAATGACGGTATTACGTCTACCTGTTTACATATGACCTTGCATCGCAGAAGAGTTATAGTGAGGTGATGTGTATCTTTAATTGCCTGGCTCAGCCTCAATGATATCTCCCCCTGGTGGCGACTCCTACAATGAAAACTCAAGTAAAATACTGTAAAATCAGCAGCCATGTGAGTATATATGAGCAATTTTATTCACAATTTCATTTATTTTTTTGAAATCAATCTATTCTACTTGATTAACAATAAAGTCCAGCAACTCAATTGAAAACAATACGCATTTTAGATAACAACACAAAAGTAAGAAAAAACTTAAACGGAAAACTATCAGCAATTATGTAACTATCTTTAAGGTTATTTAGGACCTTAGAAAAATGCCAAGATTTGGCCAACTCCGATGCATCATACCTTAGAAATGGCCCATCGTATTCATACGAAACATTCAGATGCTTTACGCACTATTCTCCAAAATGATTGTCAGGAATTGATTTCAAAATGTTCAACTTTTGCATGAGGGGCTATCAAAAAATTGGACTTTTTTGATCTCTTCAAAAAGTTCAAGTTGTATAAAATGAAAACAAAACAAAAATTTTAATTAGAATATTGAAGCATCCCTCTTGAAATTTCATCTTAAATTATGAAATTTGGTCATGCTATTGATACCACGATTCTGCTATCAATGTACTTTCTTTGTGATAAATTTCAATCATTAAAAAGACACGTTACGTGACCCAATTAATGTCAGCTAGGTAAAAAGTTAAAAAACCGAATTCTATGAACTTTCTACTGTCAAAAGTTAAATCCATTGAATAGTTTTGTTGTTATTTGGTAAAATACACAGATTTATCAATAGGATTCTACATAACAGTAAAATGAAACAGAAAAATTAAGAAAGAACTACCTGTCTTTTATACACCTACCTTCCAATTTGCTCCAGGATACAATATCTGATTCCGCTAATATCCACATTGGGATCAACAGTGTCTCCAATAAGCATTCGCCTGCGCAGATGCTGCGAGGCCACCATAACTAACCTGTCACCCCACCTGTTTTGAAAAATGCACCATTAGCATACCAGCAGCAGACGTACTTAATAAAAAGTAAGGCCAAACAAATGAAACAAAAAACCAAGAACCCACATACGAATCCTGTTTTCACAACTAGACATGTGAGTATTCTCAAAAATAATGAAATGTCATTTGAGATAAAAGTGAAAAGTCTAAGTTTAAGCGCTAGTTAATTAAATGATTTCCATAAATTATTTCTAGACTGTAATAAAATTAGTAGGCTAAACCTTTTTCACCAGTTGAGAAATGGGAGCGCAAGACCAAATTTCTGTCTTAAGTCTTAAGTCACACTGTTCATGAAACAGACCTGTGGGGTCTTAAGACATAAGACAGAAATTTGGTCTTATGCTCCTCATTAATATTTCTAAAAAATAAATTTAAGTTGTCAATGAGTTTAGAAGAAGAATCAAGTATCAGAGAATATATCCACAATTATTAATTACTGAGAAAATTTGTAAAAATTATTTCCAGGCAGTGACGTGCTAATAATGACATGATTAAAACTTTATTTGTAAATTGTGAAAGGGGGCCTAAGACCAAATTTCTGTCTTAAGTCTTATGTCACTTTTTATAAAACTTCTGATTTTGGAGATCTAGTCAATGCTTAACTACTCTCAGATCAATTGATAACTAGAAATTTAAAGAAAATGTTGCATAATTCTTTGAAAAATTCACTTCATTCAGAAAAAGTCTCACGTTGTGAGAGCAATATTTGAGAGATTTTTGAAAAATGAAACAGAGTAAGCCTCTTGATGAGCAAAACAACATTTCAGTTCAAACATGATTGACTTGCTGATCAAAATTTTGCACTTAGAACAAAGACTGCATGTGAATTTAGTAAGACCTCACCTCTCAATGGCTCTGTCAATAGACACGTTATCATTCCTCACTTGCTTCGTAATGTCTCGGCGCTTGGAGAATGATTTACACGAGCCCTGAATGCCTTTGGAATCTATCGGGTGAAAGGTCAACTTTTCAGATTCCGTACGCTGCAAGAGGTTAGAGCAAATACAATCAATGTATAAATATCAAAGGAAAGTATTCAATAAAGATACTACCAGACATATTTTGGGGTTGGAAGGAGTATTTTTGGGGACGATTGTAAATCATCGGTGTCCTTCAAACACAATAGGCCTTTTGAAATTGACTCAGTGTCTGCTGTTTATTACTGGGGATTGCTCTTAGTCATACAACTGTCCTGGTTGGCCTACGTAAGTAAGCTTAATAAAGGGTTTATGGTGCTGGCTGAGAAGATAGTCATTTTATTACCCCTATAGTGGTGAAGAACCGAGCCCCCCCGTGATTTCACGAGGTCTTGGTGAGATTCTCGTGTTGACGAAACGCACTCCTGGCAACACATGAGAAACACACTCACTGCTTTGCTACCCTAAACCAGTTGTCCAGATAAATAGATAAATGATGAAGGTTAGATCTTGGGCAAAACAAGAACAAGAAGCACGACCTCGGTACCCCTTGCTCCCACACATTTTCACAGTACACCGATGAAGATATAACCACATAACTAATAATAACCCCCATATAATGACTGAATTGTTATCTTAATCTACTTGATATTAATTTTGTAAATGCTCAAAATGTCCCATGTAGTGATCTGATTTAAAGTGCCTATAAACTTGCCTTCTGTCAAAAAATAATTTTTTCATTCAAACCTCTGGTCATTACAAAACTGGCTACAAAATTTTCCTTACTCAAGCTAGAAGTGATGTCTTAGCTTGTGAAGATATGAAAATTTCATATAATTGCTCAAGACTAGGCTCAATAAGTCGACGCAATACGGCAGGTCAACATGCGCTGAGCATACCATCAAGCGGCAACTAATTGACACCTTTTCATCAGAGTAAGACACAAGTTACGGTAATTCCCCACTTATTTCGCACAATAGCAATTTGCTGATAGCGTGTGAAATGAACGGAATATATAGACTTTGTACTTGACGGGTGCACGAAATTAACCGAATAACCGAGCATCGTCAACGGCCTGTGTGTTAATTTATCAAAATGCGACCTACATGTTTTTAGTGTGACCCTATAAAAACTAATAATGTTACAGTATGCTATTCCAATGCAAGAGTTTCATCTTTGGCGACACACTATTGAGCAAAGGACTCTTGGCTCATGTAACAATAATCTAGATCACCAACTTAACATCATGTTTACAACTGTTACAGCAGAGATATCCCACAATAATGAATGAATTAAGTGTTGAATATACAGAGTTTAGACGTTATTAACACAGCTACATAGTTTTGTAGTACTAGGATTTATGACAGGGTTTTGTCTTGTCATTTTCAAAGGAGCAAAACTGATCATGTGCGAATTTCTAGGCGAGGCAAGTAGGTTCATCCAAAATAAAAAGACGATATGTAATTTTTTCCCAGTGAAAATAATTTTAGCTGTGCGAAATGAGATTAGTGTACAAAATAACTGAAAAATTACCGTAAAGAAATGTATAGTTTGTGACAGCTTTAAATTGACTTAAAAATGCAATCCCTGGTAGGTGGCAGTGCATGCAATTCAAACCAAGTGAAACATTTCAAATCCTGAAAACAGTACCTCTATAGGAAATTCAAAGTCAGGTTCAATGACGAATCTGTCTTTGACAACCACCGTCGTGTCAGGTTGTGGAACCTCGTACAGCGAAATGTCCTCATCCTGTATAACATATTTCCATATGTATGCCTTAGACGATTGGTCCAGCGTCAAACAGAATTTTTCAGGGCGAAAGTCCAGCCTGCGCCAAAGATTGGACAAGGTAATACCTGAAATGCAGGTTTAAAATTAAATTTCTAATTTATGTATCACCACAGATTAGTACAAATCTAAGCTAGACTTCAATTCAGGAGGAAATGACTGGCAGGTACACCTTCCATAAATATCTTCTTAAATTCAGTAGGCAGTTCCAATAACTCTAAGCCCTCAAAGTCATGTCTGATGGGTAGTAGCAAAATGGAAAAAAGAAAATACATTGTGTTGAAAAATGCAGTTTTGAAACATACAGCAAAAAAAAAACCCTGATGTGTAATTAATTTACAGTGCGCAAGTATCCAATAATGACAATTCTGGAAAGCCTGTTTCCGTCTTCCGTCCACACAGGTTTTGTTTGCCAGTATGAAAGTAATCGCCTGACCTGACCCAAAATCTCACAAACAGTAGCCGGGCACCACTGAGCTATCAAGACCGTGTCCAGATCAGGCCAAACATTTCACTAAAAGCTGGCATAGTTAAAGCCTATGAAATAATGCGGAAAATCACAGTGGTTTTTATGATCCTTTTCAATCCTATGAAAAAGTTCTTTCAGGCATGACACTGCATACATCAAATTCACTACAAATTTGCAGCATTGAACACAAACTAAGGTTATGCAGGACCCTAAAATAATGTCGAAATTGGGCAACTACTGATCATCATATCTCAGAAATGGCTGATTGGATTCGTATGAAACACTCAGATACTATGCTCCGTGCACTACAGTTCATATGAAACACTCAGATACTATGCTCTGTGCACTACAGTTCTCCTCAAGAAGTAGGACTTTTATGATTTTCCTTAAGAAATCCAAAAGTTGTATAAACGAAAACGAAATGATATTGGTGTCATTGTTTTGCTATCAATGTACCTTCATTTTTGCTAAATTTTACAACAAAAAGGTCACATGACCCAATCGGTAAAATCAAAAATCAAGTTCTACAGAGTTTCTACTTCCAGGAAATAGAGAGATAAAGTTTATAGACATTAAGATATTAAGCTAAATACATAGACTTGTCGATAAGGTCCAACATATAACTTCAAACTATGGTGCTGGCACAGAATGAACCAGCTCTGGATTTTTAAGCTTCACAGGTTGACGGCAAATCTGTAGATCGAGTTCCAAAATGTTTTTCAGGTTTATTCAGACATAGGCTTGATTAAAAGATAGTATGTTAGCATGTCTGCAATATCTACCACATTAAGGCTGAGCTAGCAACGCCATTCAAGTGTCAGGACTGACAGGAATTAAAGAGATTGGTTCACAGCTATTTAGTTGTAGTTAATGCGTATACACGTGTGTTGACTGTTAATAAAGTTTGCTTAGCAACCACATTTCTTTTTATTTCATAACCCATATTCTTCTATTATTAGTTTAATATGGTAGATCAAATAAACACAGAAAAATCAGGAACCCCAACTGGAAATCGCACCACAAGTCTCTAGATTGCCGGTCTAGTGCTCTCACCACTGAGCTACTGAGGACCCGATCTCTGCGCAATTATTATTTACAGCTAAGTCATACATCCCATGAGCGGCGTTTCGCCTTTTTCACATGGGATTTAGACAATTATATATACAATCAGCAATTTACCAATGTGTTAATTAAATATAGTAAATATATAAAAGCTGAGGTTGGCCAGTAGTGAAATATATCAAATAAACACAGAAAAATCAGGAACCCCAACTGGGAAAAGAACCTCAGGGTCCCCAGTAGCTCAGTGGTGAGAGCACTAGACCAGCAATCTAGAGATCTGTGGTTTGATTCCCAGGTCATTTCGTCTCAAGTCGCATCATGCAACCTGGAAATTTCCAAGAAGCCTAGGCTAGCTTTTGGCGGCAAGTAGATACCTGGCACTTGAGCAAATCCGACCGTTATTTGGTCGTTTCCAAATCAAGTTGAACACTCGGTAAACGTGTTGCGTGAACATGGGATAACGTCTTTGGATAATTCAGCACCGATCTTTGATGCGTTTCATTGGCTGGTGTTCGGACACCACGGCATAAATATGTGATAAATTAAAAACATCACAGCGATGTTTCATTCACTAGTGACCAACTTACCGAATTTGTGATGAAAAAAACATTTATTTGTCATGCAAGCTGTCCTGATTACAATATCCCCAACACTCACTGCGGCACTGGTCGATCTCGTTGTTTGCACGCAATGTCCCGATAGACCGTGACTTGTAAATGCGTCTCTTTTTTCTGGCAAGACAGCAAACAAATTCTCCAGCCCCACTATACTTTCTGGGGCTGAGCACGCGCGTATGTATGAGTCATCTGTCACTCACACGTGTTGCTGTCAATGTAACATGCACTCCAACGATTCAAGTTTGGGAACATACAAGTGCCACTTCATAGTCGCCCATCAAACGAGAATAGCGACAATGCTAAATGAATACACCTGCCTCTCATTCAGTAACGCTAGGACCTCGCTAAAAAGCAATACTTCGCGAGATTCTTGACGTGAGATATTACCATGTATTTTAAATGAGAACACGGTGACTTTGGCTACATTTTAGCTAGAGTCCTAGCATAGGTCCTAGCGTTACTGAACGCACGCCTGCTCGACTGTGTACCAGATAAGTTTCAGCGACCCAGGTGTTAATTTACTTGACAATGAACGTAGACACCCGGGGATTATAAAAGACCCGTTGCTTTGGGATATTCCTTGGGCCCAATGTTCCCCAGAACCGCGTGGCTCTAGGCTCAATATTCCAGGCCCGTAGCCACCTTCTAGCGATCTCTTTTATTCTTCTCTCCGCACAACCCCCTCCCACTAGTGCCAATTTTCATTCCCCGCGTCGCCAGTCGACCACGTAGATTTTTCAGGCTAGATTCTATTGGAAGAATTTTGCTCCGGCTCAAGCTGGCCAGCATAGAAACAAACTTGAAATTATTCCGGGTGGCTATACAGGTATAGGTAGAAACTAAATCTACACAAACAGGCTTAGGTGGAGCAGTTTGCCCCAAAAAATTGCATCGTAATAGCATTTCTTATTATTGCAGTCATTTAGTTTCTTATAACCGCAAACATTCACGTAAAGTATTCGTCTATAAGACCTTTGATTTTTTTAGGAAATACGGTAAGCGCCTACTGCTCTTATAATATGTTTCGAAAAATTTCAATTAAGCTCCAGGGCACTTCACAACAACTGTCAGCGACATTTGGTAAAATCTGCTGACGCAAAACCTGGCTTGCATTTTTTTATTATTTCAAGATCACACACAAATACCCAGTAACGTAGGCAGCAAATTAACCCTGTGAGGCACACTGTCCTTTCCGTCGCCATGGCATCCTCGGTAACCGGCAAAATACATTTCCAGAAAGCTAAGTCGGGGAATTTCATCACCTTTCTGTGAGGTATGAGAATTGTTGAAAATCCGAGAGCTTGCCTTCTAAATCGAATTGGGAGAGTTGGCAAAACCACCGTCACAATTCTGATTTTTTCGAAGACATGTTTCTAGTGCACTGCAGTCAGAAAATAAGTGCGGCAGACGACATCCCGAAGGCGGCGTGGTTCATGAAGTTTGCGATCATGAGAAGAAAATAAAGTGGCAATGAAAGAGTTCAAGTATTACATTTTGAAGTAAATCCATCATCCGGGAAAATAAGTTGTTACTTGTTGTTATAATTCATATCGCACTCGTTGTTATCGTCGACCTTTATCTCTAATAACTCGAACACCCGACTCCCTTTTTTAATAGTTCGTACGGCCAATTTAGTATCTATTAATTCGTATACGAAGCTCTCAAGGGAAAAATAGCTTGTACACGTACACTAGTGCACGAATTAATAGAGAAAACACCGTAATTAGAGTAATAGGCCATTTTGGATTGTGAAGCTTCCAGCCTACAATCCTTTTTCCATGCAACTTTTTTCAAATCATGCTTGTCGAATTCTAATATAAGGAAATACCTGGTCACCAGATGGTAATAGTTAGGCATATCCACTTCATCATATCATGTAATCTTGTCTTGTTGTTGGATAACGTTTGTAATGCTTAAATGTTCTAAAGTACTGTGCATTCTAAGTTACTTATTTTGGTAAAAGATTAGATCATTTTGACTCACATATAAACTTTACTGTACTGAGATTATTTCAGTTGTGACTTATGTACAGTAGCGGTAACCTTCAACTACCTTGAAAGTCTTTCACTGTACTACCAAATATATAGATCCGACTGAAAGCACTTTATTTTAATTTGAACTGTGGATTAAATCATAATCACCCTCTGATTTGTTCTTTGATTTCTATGACTCATGCTAGAATTAACTTGATGAACAGCTGAAATAATATGTTCACTGGCATCTTCAGGTAATATTTCTTGATGTCTTGGGTTTATTACTTCAATAGATGAACACATGAATTAAAAAATCAAGTTCAGAAGACTTCCATTTCAAGTGTTCTTGTAATTCTGTCATTGAGATTATCACCTCCACTCAAGTTTCAATGATATACGTGGTTAAATTAAAAGGTGACACCCATCACTGATGAAAATGAAGAAAAACGAAAACTGCAATATTTTGTATTAGGCTTGATTATCTGTGATACACTGGTCTTTACATCTCCTTGGTGAAAAACAGTTTAATTAAGCCAACAAATGGAGTTGAAAGGAATTATCAAATGCCGTGAAGCAAGCAAAATTTTGGAGGGTTGACTGCTTGAAGCCATTGTAATACACAGCTGTCTTCCTGGTCTGACATCACAGACGGTTATGTAACCAAATATGCCTGTGCTCAGAATTGACTGGCTAAAGTTGGATAAAGTCATTACTGCTAGTCCTTTCTCATTAACCAAGCTGTGCAGACAAGAACTGCCTTGTGCAACAGATTCACACAGTGCTATTATTTGTTTTGAAAAGCAGTAGTTTTGGTGTGAATTAAACTATGTCTTTAAAGAATAATTCCATTATTTACCATCCAGTCCTTCCAAGGCAATTTCCTCCAAAACCATGTCAAACCAAGTGGCCATGATGGTTTCTTTCCTCTCAGGTTAACGACATTCCTGAAAAAATAAAAGGCTGATGGTTATAATAAAAAGGTGATGCATGACCCTTGAAAATTGATCAAATTTGGTTAACTACAGAGCATTGCACCTCACCTCAGCAATAGCTTTTGATACCATGTTTTAATTAAGAGGTGACCCAAACACTGTTCCCGAAATTGCCCTACCCGGTGTTTGCTGACCTTTTCACTTCTAGTATCTCATTTGTTTAATTTCCACATTTTGACTACAAACCATCCTTTGCAGGGGCAAGAATTTTCTCCCAACCACCAGCACAAGCTTTCTGTTTTAGCAACCTCAGAATAGTAGCAGCAAAGTTTATTCAGAGTAACTTAGAGCCTGGTGGACTTGCTTAGATTTTTGTACGACTTGAACTCAGGGCCAGCAACAATTTAGTGAGGCCCATGGGCAACAACTATGAGAGTAGAAATGCAATATTCTCGGTAGACATCTAAATGAAACAGAGGCAAAGTTCTCACTCATGCACAGGTTTTGGCACTCGTGTGGGGTTCGAACTCAGTACCTCTTATACACTGAGCCAATACACTATCGCCGTAGCTAGAACCTCTACGATGGCCAGGCGCCAATTTTACTCCTATAATATGAACAGGCGGGCCTAACGTGCTTTTTAATGGCACTATATTTGTCTTTAGGTTCTTAAAAATGCTATATGCAGCATTCGCGTGGGATATCTTACCCGCATAACAAAACTTTTAGCTACAAACCTCAGAAAATTTCAGATTTTCTCCCACATAAGACAAGCATGAAGGTCAATCTTCGTGCTAAAATCGTCAAATTCGTGTACACATACATTTTTCATTACGTAAAAGGAAAAACAATTAAATATCATTTTGTTGCATTATTTTATATCATATTATTTCATGTTGAATATGGGCAACAAATTTTCTTATAAACTTATACTTAATTTGAATATGTTTCATGTACTTTACAAGATCAATCTCTATCTGACGTCACTTCCAGGTTGTAGTGAAAATGGCGAGTAATGTTTTACAGAGGAATGTGCCTTACATAAAGCAGCAGATTGCTGCTGCCTTTGGAAATTCTAGCGTTGTTGTGAAGTTTCTTTGTGCAGCTGTGATAACAGGCTACTTTCTCTCATTCAGTGAAACTGTCGTGAAGCACATATGCGTAATACCAGGACTCACTCTTCCGCCTAATTTTTGGGTCTGGACTTTGTTGACGTTCAGTTTTGTGCAGTCGCATCTTGTGATCGTCATTATCGACTTGAGTGTTGTCATTTTAGCTGGAAAACTTCTAGAGCCGTTATGGGGTGCAAAGGAAATGCTGCTGTTCTATACTCTCGTCAATTTTGAGGTGGCAATTTTCACGACAATGACATATTTATTTGTGTTTTTGTTAACGAAAGAGGATGATTATTTATTTGAAACTCGAATTTATGGCCTGGCTGGGTACATTGCTGCATTTTGCGTGGCAGTTAAACAGATTATGCCTGATCATGGACTCATCATGTTGCCGTTTGGGAAGCTAAGGAACAAGCACATTCCTCTATTCATGTTTATTTTGTCAATACTGCTGCGAATTGCTGGTATTTTAAACAAGCCTTACCCTATTATGTTTGGATTTGGCATACTGATCAGCTGGGTCTATCTCAGGTTTTATCAGAAACATGGAAACGGTGACCGTGGTGATATGGCTGACAATTTCACATTTGCCAGGTATAACCGTTCAGTATGGTAGTGGCATCATAATTTTACTGACCTAATTTGTTCTTAAGACAGTGGCCACCGTCTTTAGCTGGCCCCAGTAGATGATGAAGGTCCTACAGGAGCTTCATACTGCAGAACCTTTTCGTCAAAGTATCACTCACATTGATTGAAACATCAAAGTCATGTTGTTATAAGCACCTTTTTTTGCATAGAGGGTCACCTTAGGAGGCTGTTGATGTCCTTAATTCCTTCCAACTCGAACAAATACTCCCATAATCAAAATTTTTCTTCGAGCAGTCCTTTGTTCAGTTGCCCAAATCCGTAATTGACCATTTTTAACACTGCACGTGCTCCTGGTGGCGCAGTAAAAATAGGAGTGTGTGCAGTGTAAAAATGGCCAGTTGTCGATTTAGTCAACTGAACGAATGACTGCTTGAAGAAAAAGTTCGATAATGGGAGTATTTGTATGAGATGGAAGGAATTGAAGACATCGATCGCCTCCTAAGGTTACCTTCTATGCGTGGTTGGTACATATAACAACGTGACTGTGATGTTTCAATCATTGTGCGGCATAACTCGCTGAAAAGCTTCCGTCTTTACTGGGGCCAGCTAGAGACGGTGTCTAGTTTGTACTGTATTTGTCCGGGATAGTGCATTGGTAGAAGAGTTTGTGTTGGTGACGCTGTCGCAACTTTGCTGTTTTATCTAAGTCCTGGACATTTGTCCCACAGTGTTGAAGTTTGTCAGTCAGGACATTTTGTAAACCAGCTACACAAAATTCACCATTTGAGTATGGTAACCAAACTTAGGCCGAAATTGACTGGCCATGGAGAAAATGTAGAACTTCTATAAATCGCAAACTTCTGTCATAAATCAAGTTAGGTGTGGCTAATCTTTCCATTGAAACAAGCAATGAACTCTAGACTCCTTTTGTCATATATAATTGAGAATGTTAATGCCATATTAAAAACAAAAAACAACATTTTTCAAAGATGGTGGACCTTTAAAACCATAGTTTAAGTTATTGTGACTTAGAGTATTGACAGCTATCAGTCTCATATTTAAAATAATAGGGAAAATTTATGTCTAGCTTTTGAATTCTTGTCAGTGTTTCTTGAGTTAAGAGTAATCTCTCTGCCTCTCGACTTTTGAAGTCCAGTTTGCAACACACCAGTTTATACTGTGGATTATGACTAAATAATTACCAAGTCCATGTAGTTATGTAGGGGTTTTGCTTAAGTACAGAAAAAATTCATTAAAGTAAACCCATTTGGCATATATCTTTCAGTTTCTTCCCAGGAAAGATTGAACCATTTGTAGCGGTGTTGTGCAACACCGTGTTTGAGATCTTGGTAAAGATCAAAGTTTGCAAGAAGCCGCAGCGACGCTACGATGTCAGTTCCCCGACGACAATCACAGTCAGTCTTCCTGGCACTGATCGTCAGGATGCTGAAAGAAGGAAGTGAGTGAACCCACATTTTTAATTTAAACTATCAAAAGTTTTATAGTTCACATCTGGAGAAACATGCGATTCTTTGATTTCGTAAACAGAATTGTCTCTGGTTTTGCACTCTCTCCTAGTACTTTGAGTATTAGCACTGTGAAAAGGTTGTGCAATATGGTTTCTCACTGATTTGTGTAACCTGCGGACATTGCCATTGATTAGAAAATAACATTGAGGCATTCCAAGTGGTTGGTGGTTAGAAATGTACAGGAATACTGCTCCACCTATTGGGAGCTGGTTTTGTGATTTGTGTTTGCTGGAAGAGCATGCATATTCTAAGTGGGTGCATTCAAGACACTTAAGTGAAATTTACTATGCATTAAAAAAACAAAAAAGCGATTCACTTTACTTTCACGATTCATTTCAAACTGATGTTGCATACTGATGCCCCACAGTGTGGCAAGCATCGTTCTGTCACAGGGCCACTCCCCCCAACGGGTAGCGCTTTTAGAGTAAGAAAGTCTAACTTCTTCATCTCCTGTGCATCTGTCGGTACAGTGTAATGCATGCCATTGTTGTTAAACTGATCAATTTATGAAATACAGTGTTTTCATCAAATAGCTACGGTAAAATCTCGCTATGTTTTGGGAACGATATGGCAGACAAGATAACTTTTCTTTTTCATTTTTTTATTAAAAAGTACCAACAAATTGAAACACTGTATTATTTCAAGTGCTCCTCAATAGCTTATCAGGCAATGTTTTGAGAAATTAAAGCATTTACAGGAATGCCAGATGCCTTAAAAATGAAAACAATGAAAACACAAATTAAATTTGGCAATTATTTCTGTCTTAAATTCGTGATATTTTACCTCATACATATTTTGGCTACAAAATTAAGCTACTGGTATGTTCAAACAATTATTGGGATTGTTACCTTGGGCCATTCTGACAGTCTGTTTGGTATACTTTGTTGTATTTGAAAACATGCATAGAGTCCAATTTTTCTCTTCTCCAAAGGTTCTCTAGCCAGGCTTTTTTCTTTAAACTTAAGTGTGATCTTGTTTGTACATATGTTATAGTCCCAAGATGAATTTGTCAACAATTGGAGACCGTATGAATGTAGCAATGTTTCTGAACTGCAAAGTGCTTTGGTTAGGAATAATGCAGAAAATTGTGTAGGAACATTTATTTATCTACCTCAGTTTACTGATTTCTCTTCATCCCTTTTCCAATGTATCCCAGGCAACTGGCGCTGAAAGCTCTTAACGAGCGGCTGACCAAGACAGAGCCAGCCAGCTGGCCGGCCTTAGACGATCCACCGTCTTCCCCCGCTACACCCGTCGCTACGCCGACATCGGCCGACGTACCACAGCCGGTGCCAGTCTTCAGTAAAATTAAGGAGGAAACCCCTTCTCCCGCTGCCGCTACAAAACTTCCCGTGCCAGATTTCAAGAACACATCGCAAGGCGAGAATGGTAGTAATGGTTAGATTTTCTGTTAAATCAAAGGAATGGTGTTGAATGGGTTGGCTATTAAATAGACTGAGTGTAGGTCTGATTGATGGAAAATCTGCTCACGAAAGTTCAGGTGTTAGATTGTTTGATGATGCTCTCTCTCTGGAGAAAGTTGCGAGGTACCAAAAATCCACTCTAGAGGATGCTGGTCTGCAGAAATATGTTGATCTGACAAAGTTTTGTTCATGACTAGAAGTATTATAAGGCCACATGAATTGAAGGTTTGTTTCAACCCAGGATGTTGCATTTAGTTAAATGCGAAATAATGGATTTCTCAAACTCTATCATTTTCATTTCTCATTTAGTTGGCTACATAATTTATGTTAATTATGTAAGATAGAATGCTGTCCAGCTGGGCAATGAACTTGTAATGAGGGCCAGTCCTCATACAAGGTACCTGTGCTGTAGCAACCCTTGTACCTGTGCTGTAGCAACCCTTGTACCTGTGCTGTAGCAACCCTTGAACCTGTGCTGTAGCAACCCTTGATGTTTTTGTTTTCCTATTGATTCGAATGAATATTATGCTCATGGACCTGTGTACCATGAAAATTGTTTTGGAGTATTCTGTTCACCAGATTTTCCAGTTTTCAAAGAATTGGTACATTTTAGAGGAGGGATGGGACATTTAAAAGCAGCCTTTTTAAGAAAGTACATTTGACGTGTGTACTTGTCTAGTTTCTTACAACTTTGAAATAAGGAATTTCATTTCATTGATTCAGAAGTACAATATATTTTGAGAATACTCAGTATGCGTTACAAACTGACACGAGTTGGAAAATGTCCGACTACGACCGTTGGTGACAAGACAGCAGACTTATCGATGTGTTTTCCATACAAAGATGTAGATTGAACGTACGTTCACTTCCACAACTGACACTAAGCCGTATACCAACCATGATCTTCATCTTCTAAAATCTGGCAAGCATTTGGGAGTTTGACGTGCATTTCACTTAACAAGAACAGTGAGCCATCAGTTTGGAAGTCACGAGCGGATGTAGAAAAGTTGCTTTTCGCAACTTATCATTTACAGTAGTCAATCTCTTCTGCCCAACTGGCTGTTTGTGAAAATAATGCATCAAAAGTTACTTCCCATCTCAAGAAGTTTGTGTTTTCTTCAAACAACACAAGTCCTATCCCAAATTTCGGCATTTTGATTGTAATGCTACGTTGTTTGCTGGAGATATCTAAGTCGAACAAAGTGTAACTAAACAATTCATTGACCACAGAAGTCATTTCTATCACTTCAGGTTGGATGTCAGTGAATATTGATAGAAGTGGTCTCATGTCTCGATAATTTTAAAAAGTGAAAGACAGCTTATACTGTGGTCCATAGCTGCGACTTAAGTGATTTTCAATTCAAATTTACAAGCAATAACAAAATTCTTGAATGTTTAATAAAAAACCTCAAGTCCTCTTCTTCCGTTTCAACTATGGACTCATCATGCGTTAGTTATGCGTTAGTTACTAACAGTTGGGTGATCCAGTGTGTTCTTTCCTCGTATTTTTGTAATGATACATACTTGGGTACTAGAACTCGAATTTATGTACAGATA
The DNA here is from genome assembly GCA_002633005.1 of Phoronis australis. Taxonomy (NCBI): domain Eukaryota; kingdom Metazoa; phylum Phoronida; family Phoronidae; genus Phoronis; species Phoronis australis. Next base: position 71,424 of record NMRA01000370.1, on the reverse strand, counting down.
TGTATATTTTACATATGGTACACTGGTCTGTGATCAACATTAGGAGAACTTTGATTTTGCAGGAAGAGGTTAGCATTGGTGAGTGTGAGGAACAGGGCTCAAAGGTTTTATTGTTGAATTTGTTAGAGTCATTAGTTTTAAACTGTGGGCAAACTGGATGTCTGGTAATCCATAGGGGTTCAGGGACACCTGTTGGGGAGCAATTTGATCAAGTCGAATTTCACTTGGTCATATTGTGTGCTAAATAAGTGAAGAACTGCGGTTGATAAAATTTCACAGTTCTTATCGAATCAGTCATCTCTGGTTTGTAAAAGCTCGCATTGTCATTGCACGTAGAAATTTGACCTCTTCCACCTGCAAAGTATTTGAAATCCGGGGAAATTGCAATGCATTGTTAATGCCATCACATTTGTTCTTGGCCAAATTATGAATACGAAGTTTAAAATCACGACTTATTGATCGATTTTTCGCTTTATTGTCTCTAAACCATTCTCAAGACCAAAGACAAAAGTTCACAATATTCCAATCAGGTGACACAGGTAGAGAACAGACTGTACAGGTACACTTTGAAAAACATTGTGAGAGGAGAGACCAGAAATCAAAGCAGTTGGAGCTCCAGTAACAATGCCATGCTTGGGCTGAACTGGTGTCCCCCCGAGTATTTAGCTGTCATCTGCCATGAAATGGGAGATGAATATGTTCATCTGTTTGTTTTGAACCTTTTTGTTTATGTTATGCGAAACAAGTAAGCCAGGCCCAAACTGTAAATAGAACGGGAAGGTTACGTGTCTACGTCCAACCTGACCGAGAGATCTTTATGCTTGACAAAATTCGACTTTTCTCGAGGACCGAGTGCAAAATCTTGAGCCATGGCACTACGGCACTTTATCTTTATACGAGTTGAGTAAATATCCAACCTTTGTGCATGTGTGACTTATGGGAGTTGGACTGTATGTCTGTATTATTGTATAAATAAATTGAGGGCTCTACTGAATTCTGTTTTGAAGCATAGCTGCAGTGGTCCAATTTTGACAATTTGGGGTTGGTAAATTTGGCTGTAGTAGTGACTCTACTGACAAGGTCGGTGCCTTCACTGCAACTGATTGAATGCGGACATGTGAACTGATCGTAGGTCACGTGATACACAATCAGTGTCAGTGGCACCTTTTGCTGTGGCGTGCCTTCTTCCGTGTTTTTTGGTCACTGTAGAGGGTCATGATCATTTTGGTTTTGAGAAAGTTTGGTGTTTTGAAAATATTGTGATNAAAATCTTGAGCCATGGCACTACGGCACTTTATCTTTATACGAGTTGAGTAAATATCCAACCTTTGTGCATGTGTGACTTATGGGAGTTGGACTGTATGTCTGTATTATTGTATAAATAAATTGAGGGCTCTACTGAATTCTGTTTTGAAGCATAGCTGCAGTGGTCCAATTTTGACAATTTGGGGTTGGTAAATTTGGCTGTAGTAGTGACTCTACTGACAAGGTCGGTGCCTTCACTGCAACTGATTGAATGCGGACATGTGAACTGATCGTAGGTCACGTGATACACAATAAGTGTCAGTGGCACCTTTTGCTGTGGCGTGCCTTTTCCGTGTTTTTTGGTCACTGTAGAGGGTCATGATCATTTTGGTTTTGAGAAAGTTTGGTGTTTTGAAAATATTGTGATTAGTTAAAAATTGGGTGTTATATTGTCAACGTCTTCAGATGGAGGCATGGTGCTTTAGAAACAGTCTGGATTGCTTTAAAATTAATGACGTTGTCTAAGATTATGTGTTGCGGGGATTGTGTCACGTGAAAAACCAATCTGATAACATTCAAACGTAGCAGTCAGTTTACAATTTTCAGTGCCACGTGTGAGTAAGAGCAGTTATCACTAGTTGGTAAATTTTCCTATAACTTCGTTTATCCAGTTTGTGAACATGGCACACAGAAATTGCTGTTAAGTATAAATATGGAAAGTTTATACCATGGTGACAATTACAACATTTCTGGTAACAGTTGGATGTAAGGTGCCTGCATTTTGATAACCAGTTTTCTCCACTGAAGAGTGGGCATCAAACTGGTTCACAGAATGTGGACTCGTTCTATCTGACTATTGGCATATTTCCCCAGTAGAAAATGCAGTGTCACGTTTGCGATAATGTGCCCACAACTGACTGGTGTTACCGGGTGCATGCCTTTTGAAAAAATGGGGCCCCAAGGAGATTAGTATGCAAGTACAATTCTGGGCTGGGAAATTTTTTTCAAAACTTAAATTACTATGATTTTCAACCATGTAAATTAATGTAAGCGATATTTAGCGTACAGCTATGCTAAACAAGTAAAGCTGTTGTACTGTGCACAAGATGTTGAGATTATAGGATCGCCGATGTTACCTGGTACTCTTTGCCTGTGAAGTTACAGGGTGGGATAAAAATGAAGTTTTTAAAGCGTGTGTGCATGAAATATTAAGGTTTGACGGTACATCTCCACTTATTTCATAAAAAAATTGCCAAAATGTCCGCTTTTCCATTTGTGAAAAGCTGATTAATACGTTGCTGAAAATAATGGAATTTTTGCCTGATGGTGTTTTATATCTACTAACTGTAAACCCTGGTTGTGTGGAAGACTAAAATGTTGTTAATTTTTAACCTTGTGGTGAAATTGATAAAATAAGATTTTTCTTGTGGGCCATATTGTGTGTTAAATAAGTGAAAATTACCGCAATCTCCTAAGTCTAGACCCAACTCAAATTTCCACGATTACAAAGCAAATTAATGAGTTGACTCCAGGCGTACCGTGCAAGTGGAAATGGGAACTAGACCCTGGGCTCACATCATTATGCTCATAGGTTATCTGATCGAGCTTTGTTACAAAACAGGAGCATTAAGTGCCAAATGGCTAGGCTGCATTATGTAAACCCCATACTTTAGCTTGCAAGGTGAAAATTATCAGCTACGGCTCGGAAACGATGAATTATCTCCCAGAATTCATGAATTCTATCCCATAATTCAACATTCCAACCTCACCGACCAATCACTTTTATTTAGTGGCTGCCATTTTGATAAATTATGGTGGTAAAGTGTCACGCATCCTCGTAAATCATCATCATTGGGTGTCCTCTTCTTTGAGGTCGACGTAAAACGCCTAAACTCGCGTGATCTTGCTTTTTTTGCAAGAAACTGGGTCTATGGTATGCAACCCTGTTGTAAACCAAATATTGGAGCGCTATGTCTTACAGTTGTTTTTTAATCCTTTTTTTTTGGGGAGGAAGTGTTCAGCATTTGTGGATTATCGTGCAGATAATGCTTAATGAAAAAATCTGAAATGTTTATCTCTTGATAAATTGTGTGCTTTGGTGGATGTACAAGCAGCATTACGTGTAATTATAAAGAGTTAAGGGAAATGCAATTTTGTTTACGTTATGGTATTATGTTGCTGGTGAATGTATTTGACTTGTTTATCACAATAAATGCTATTGTTTTTATTTGTGTTTAAGATTTATTGTGTTCAATTTATGCTCCTGTCTCGTAAAATGCATTTCACAAAGTTTTCTACAGCTTGAAACTACACAACTACATATTTTGGAAATCACCAGAGATGGAGCAATTTTTTTTCAAACCTATGCATTTAAAGCTGCAATGAACCAACCCTCTGTCAAAAAGCCCCTGGTGTCAACTAAGATTAGTGGTGACTTTCGAGTTTTGGAAATATTAAATCTGAGACCAATTTTACTATGGCAAGGGTGAGCAGCATTTTGACAGAAAGCCAATTCATAGTAGCTATAATTAATTTTATCTGTTATTCCATAGAATATAGAACTTTACCTGGAAAATAAATCATTTAAAACAAAATTTTTGTTCTCACAGACTAACTTAAAACAAGATTTCATTACCAACCAAATATTTTCACCCGACCTTCTCTGCTATTGTGGTTTCCACGAAGGGTGGAGCGCATAAACTATACCAAGTACCACTAACTTTGACAAAGATAAGTGAAAACTTGACAAGAGCACAACTGACTTATCAAGTGCTACCGTATTCATTTCTACAACCTCCAGGACTCTCCATAACAGCAGACAAATCATGGCACTAATTACTAAATTTATTTTTATGTGCATTAGCAGACAGGAGTAAGTGACACAGGACACTATTCGATAGCGAGTCAGCCACTGAGTTTGCCCATTGACAGTGACACCAGAACCAAGATGTGGGCCTCTTCCCGGATCGTTTACATCACTATTGTGTAAAATTCACGCAAGGAATATTTTTTTCCAAGATGAGCAAGGATCTTATGTATTTTTACAAAATGTACCATCAAAAACGGTCCTTTAACTTATGACTTGTGCGACTTCCAACCTTGCCAGGACATAGCTTGAGTATAATAACTTTGACACAATGCACTGTACATCGTGCTCGAGCATGGGTAGATACCCCACACACCATGGTCCTCATACGGTTGATTCCCATGACCCATGTCGTTGTTTACGCAACCGTTACCATGACAGCAGCATGACTGAGACGGCAAACAGTAACTGTCGTCTGGGTTATTTTCATAAGTCTGGCAATCCTGAGGGTCACATTCCGGACAATAACCAGCATGAGTTCCAGCTAAACCTGAAAGTTCAGTTTCACTCCACTCATCACTATCCTTATCAGAACATTCTGTCAAATCTGAGCAGCTATCGCTCTCCAAATCTTCACTGGAGGAATCATTACCTGGATTTGACAATTCCGTTGTCATGAGCAACCCTGAATCATAGTGTCTCCCACTTGACAAATCAAAGTTTGCTGATTTTCCACAAGAATCCATTGTCTGTAAACCCAAATCTCCAACGGCTTCAGTTTGTGTTGACTTCTCAAACAATGGTTTTGGTTGTCCTACATCACATTCTCTCAACGACTCTCGCTGATGTAGAAAATGGAAGGGTCGACATGCAACCGAAGATTGACCCGTCATGTGACAGAATCTGGAGACCGTCAAATAATCAATGTACACACTTTCCAAGAGGCCAGACACTTGTTCAATGAGTCCAACTTCGTAACATTTCAACTGACCTCTGTCCATGCCAGCAACTTTTGTATCACCATCGGCAGATTGATCACCATAACTCACACCACCACCTGCCTTATCAATAGCACTATGTGATTCACCACTGCGGCAAATCGTTAAATAATCTTGCATAATACCGTCATAAGACGTCTCAATGTTCTTCACTTTGGTCTTTGAAAATGTCAGTTTTGGGATCCGAACCCGTTCCTTGCCGTTTCCAACAAAACTGAAAATGCTGTCTTGATTGTTAGTACAACTAGTAGCTTCCTCAGCTGAGATTACCCCTGGCTTTCTGAGGTCACGTTCACCATCAACACTGGAATTTTCACAACCACCTCGAATGCTACTCCTGTCCAGCTCTTCAATATTGTCCACACTCAGTCTGCGTAATTTGTCATCTGCTTCAGCTGGAGCTGTACAACTGTATGCAGCAGAAATACCGGTAGCTGGGTTTAAATTTTTGCAACCAGAGGGCATCTCCTGTGAACTCGTTTCCGATCCCAAATAGCTGTCGAGACAATTTTCAAAAAATACTGACTTGTCGACACCTAACTCAGGACCTATGAGACCATCAGGTGGCACTGCACTCTGTAAATATCCATTCACAGCTTCATTCCTTGCCTCGCCCAATGAACAACTGTCAAATGAAGAGGGGCAGGTTTTAGATGTGTCACCTTCCTTATTTCCTGCAGTAAATCTGTCCAAAATGGATGTCTTGCCCATGGTCAAGGAGGTGTCAATTTGTTCCGTGGTGACCAGTTCGTTCAAGTTCAGATAGCTCTCGTTCTTGGCCAAATCACTAGGTACAGGATCTGAAACCAACAAAGAACTTATAATGACACCGGTTAAATGGCCAAAATTATGAAATCAAGAATAAACAAGACTGAGAGAATACACTAACATGAGTGACTCGTCTTGTGCCAAAATGTTCAGGTCTTGGGGTTCGACACTTGTCTTAATAAGTCAACTCACCAAAGGTGACCTGGCAAACTTCCCAGGACGCAAATCGAGAACTAAGATCACCAGTCTTAGTTAGCAAGAGCCAAAAATAAATAATGGAGATACCTAAACTAAAAAGTTGGCGAAAATGTCCCCTGGTGCATCCAAACAGTGTTTTATATTCTTTGCTTGAAAAGAAAATTGAGGAGTGTCTTGCATGCTGAGTGAAAACACCCCTAATTTCAGCAAAAAAATAATTGCCAAATTGACCATTTTTCATTTTTAAAGGCCAACTAACATTGCAATTCTTCAAACTATCGTGTGTTGGTAGTAACTATGGAACAGAATTTGAGAATGACAAAGCATTATTTTCTTGCAATCGATCATACGTATTGAGAAAAAAACGAGGACATAAAATTTCAGTTGCCCGCCATTATAAATTGGTGAAATATCACACAAGAGCTCTTAATACACATAGCCCCCTCTGAAATTCTGAATGGGGCAATTTTGTATTAATTGCCCAATTGCCCTACCCCCATATACATAGCACCCTCAGCATAGGCCTTTGAAATAAATATTAATTCCAAAATTTTGAACATAAATAGGAAACCACACTGATGAAAAACCACTTTGCCAGAGTGTGCGAATTTATAGAACAGAAACCACCAGTAAGTATCCTGAAGAATCTTAACTTCTAACATATTTTCACAAAGAGGAGGCAGTGTGGCCTAGTTTGATCTAGGTGCTTCTTTCTTTACTCGAGGTCGTGGGTTGTCCCACTGGGCCACACTGCTAGACTCTCGAGTCAGGTTTTAACTATATATTAATAAAGCATAAAAATGGTTCCAGCTGATCAGTGCATGGCCTGGGCATGTCTGGTACAATGTGCACATGTATCTGACCTCCAGTGATCATTATCAAAACCCACATTGTCTCAGGGATAATTGAAACCACCATAATATACTGATGTCACAGTCAGTCTTGTAGGTTCAAATACATTGAAATTTTGGAGGAGAAGTAAGGCAAAAAGCCCCTGAATAACTTGCAAACAACAAAAGATATTTTTAACTCAGTAACCACTGAGAGTAAATACTGCTTTTTTCTAAGAAACAGGACCCTCCAAAGACTGGCCTTGTCATCCTTCTACGAAATGGGGCCCTCTATAGAGGGGTGCCTATACACATAACCAACTAAGCAAAAATTTCCAACCTGTCAGCTTTTCTATAAACTAATATAATTATTTTCTGGAAAAAACAGAAAAATTATGTAATAAGTGAACAGACACCATCAATTAGCCCAGGAAATTTCGAAAATTAGTTGTTTCCAAATGTCATCCAGATCGACTGCTACCATGGGGAGCCAATCAGCAGGTAATAAACAACCCATCCACAATGAGAAAGCAGGTCAGTTATGGGTTCTGCAGCATGACTTAAAGAGGTAAGATTTCACTGGGTATGTAATATTAGTATTAGTGTTACAGGCGTTGTACGCAAACATGCACAAAATGTGCTTCCTACTCAATAAGTTAGCGTAAATTGGTGAATCTTTCATAAGCTGAGACAATCCCAAATTAAGATAAAAATTCTTGGAAATGGCAATCCAGTCTTGAATGGGCGAAATAAAAGAGTAATTTGCAGGCAGCAAATTGATTCCTTCACAACTTGAGATCTGGGGGTTCACAGGGCCAAATCCCTGTACTCAAAATCAAACTCAAAATTAGTCATGGCATTTTCTGTTCTACTTTTGTGCAAGTTCAAGAAATGTGGCTATTAGCCTGTGCTCAAGTACAGTTTTATGCATGCATGAGTCCGCACTTGATCACCATATATTCGTGCTACAAAATCACGTAAAGACTTTGGGATTTTGAGCAAAATTTTAAAATGTCGAGTTTAGACTTGAACTGATAGCCGGTGTGATCAAGTGAAAACTTGGATTAACAGGTTGTCAACGTAAGCCATTAGATACTCAAGCATAGAATAATAGACACTTATCTTGAGTTCGCACAAAAGTAGAGTATCACATTCTAAAAACAATTTTGAGTTTGATTTTGCTTAAAAAGAGTAAACCCCAGGCCCTGCTTTGCACAAACTATGAAACGCTAACTATGAAAACACAGTTATGGTAATTCACATATGCAGAATGCAATACGGCCGACAAATGAAATTCTATTCTGCCAAATTTCGGTGTTGACAAAAAATGTCAGTCTATTATTAATGTGATTTGTACTGTATAGATGTCATAAAGCAATGTTTAGCAAAAGTTTCCAACACTTGTAACAATGTATTCGGTCTTACAACTTCCGGTGTAAGTGTACAGATAGTGGGGCGTTTATTTGTAAAATTTCCTCTTATACCAATTCAGCATCCACTTTTTGTCACAAAATCAGTTTTGTGGAGCATTTATCACTTACAAAAACGAACAAGGTGTTGGCGAACTAAGCATTTCTTAACATAAAATTTAAAAGCACAGCTTTAAGTACAAAATGTCAGTGTCTGCAAAAGTATGTCTTTTTTCTGAAGAAACGCCCGGGCGTTTATTTGGTAGTGCTAAAACACCTAAAATTTTCATTTTCCAAATACACGGCCATGGGCTTATCCATGGAAAATCCCAGTATGACTTGGTTTTTCAAACTCTGTCATTTTATGCTCCGAGCATGACCTCAAGGAATAACGTACCATTAGATCTTTGCAAACCTAGAAATCAATTCTCATGCAAGTTGAGACCAGTTTTATAGGGGTATTTTAAAATAAAAATAGGAAAAAAAATTTATAGGGGTAAGTAGTCTAAATGAAAAGCTTGCTTCTTGGACTGAAAGTAGGTTGATGGCCACTTCAAAAATTATGAAATAACTCCAAGATCTCCATACTTCGTTTATTCCCAGTGCAGAACCTATGGGTGCAAATTTTGGGATGTTCAACCATGTAAACAATATTTTACTTCATCGCGAACATTTAAGTCTACTCAACACACCACCTGTGAGCACATCACGTGACCTAATGAATATCAGTCTGAAAAGATTTCTGCCCCAACCGGAACAGAATAGAATGTTTGCGATATAAATTTCCACGCCGGTATAAGAATTTACTTAATATTTAAATATTTTACTTCTGTTGGGAGTTGAAAATTTTGGTTCTACAAAAACAAGCGCAATATTTCAAGATCAGACCAAAAATAGCATAGCTGATTGAGGTATGACTGTACCCCGACTCATTTTGAGACCTGCGCTCACCGACTAGAAATAAAAAATGCCTGCCCGCATGAATTTCAGCCGAGGACCTGTGATGCTTTTTTTTGAAAATCTGCATGTAAGGACGGGTAAACAAGGTTTGAAATATCACGATTTGCCAAGCATTTGGAAGGATTAAAACAAATCCCATGTCATTTTAGCTGCTCATCTCAAGCGGATTTTCTTTGTTGAAAAATTGAGCAACTAAAAATATTGCACCACCGAGTCAATGTTCAAAAAGAAGAAACAGAGACCAGAACAAACTATGCAGTTTTTAACTAATGTCAAATAGAACACAAGACTTAGAACAGAATTCGCATTGCAAAGTAACCGATAGTTGTTTATGAGTTTCTTATCAACTTGGAAAAAGCTGTTGGAAACTGGAGTTCTTGTGACAGTTTCAACTAATTTTCCCCGTGAATTGAAAATCTCGGGCAATTTGTAAACAGTAGGTTGATTCCTATAGTTATTAACTCAAAGAGCCGGTTCATGCAAGTCTTTTTTGAGAAATTTTCACCAAAATTTCTTTTCCAAAATCTTTACTTTGAAGCTGAGAATTTCTCAAATTTTGCATTAGTGAGCTGCAAATTTTTCTCAAAAATTTAATTATGCAAAAACTCAAGGAATAAGTCTTGCATGAAAGCGCATACTGTGGAACAGTTTTTTTAAAGCCTGTAAAAATGTTTTCAAAAGGCATTTTTATCAGTTCTTTTTTCCCAAAAACCTAAGAAAGGTGTTGTAGTGCAAAAGATCGCAGCCTTTTTATGACGATTTTACAGACCAGCAAGATGGAAAGAAAGCAACTTGGTTCACTGCTTGAAGAAATTGGCGATGACATCTTGGCATGCAAACTTTGTCACCAACGTTTCACTGAACCACGAATTTTGCCCTGCCTTCACTCGTTCTGCACTACCTGTTTGACGGAACTCATCGCCATATCTAGTAAGCCAGCTTCAAACAACGTCAAGGATAACAAGAAAATCTGCCAGAAAACTGACGAAACAAGATTGTTCAGAAAGCCATGTATGTCTATGAACATAGAACAACTTAAAGAAAAAATCTCGACAAATGGAAGCTTATCAACCACACTGGTAGACAGACAACCCGACTCTGCTTCCAGACAAAGTGAAAGTTTGAAAGAACAGGCAATAGAGGACAGCAAAACGTCAATAAACAATGCAACAGCAACAACAACTCGGCCAGGATTTGCATTAGCAACCAATAGGAAAAAAAACAAAACAACCAAAGCACAGTTAACAGGAATGACAACAACACCATTAGCAACAACAACAGCAACAACAAGATCCTCATTTGGAGCAATCCCTCCATCATTTGCATCTATTTCAAACAGGAACAATAAAGCAGTAAGTTCTAATAAGCTGAAAAACCAAAAGCAGGAAAATATATCACCAGTAACAAACACAACAGCGGCAGAATTGTCATTAGGAGCACCAGCAACAATTCCAACACACAAACCACAAACGGAAGGGAAGCTAACCAGTATCAACGATACTTCCAACGCACGTAAGAAAGATTCTTCAATTCCACCAAGCCACAATAAAATCCTGGCAGAGAAAGTGGAAGCAGAAGCAAAACATTTCTCTGCAGATGTCAATTCTAGAACACCAAAGCAGCAAAATTCTAGAACAATAGGAACATCATTTGAAATATCAGCAATGTTTAGACATACTCAAAAGCAGGAAATCCCAAAAACAACAGTAACAACGGGATTATCATTTAAAACACCAGCAATGTTTGGAAACACTCCAAAGCAGGAAAGAGCAAAAACAACAGTAACAACGGGATTATCATTTGTAACATCAGCAGCATTTGGACATACTCCAGAGCAAGAAAACATAAAAACAACAAGATCATCATTTGAAACACCAGCAGCGTTTGGACATGCTCCAAAGCAAGAAAACGCAAAAACAACAGCAACAACAGGATTATCATTGGAAAGACCAGCAGCATTTGGGCATACTCCAAAGCAGGGAAACACAAAAATAACAGCAACAGCAGGATTGTCATTCGGAACACCAACAGCGTTTGAAATTGGTATAAAGCAGGGAAATGTAAAAATGATAAATTCGTCAGACACCTTGCTGGATAACCAACACCAGGGAAATGTGACAACAGGAACAAACACAGCAGTGGGAGGATTTTCATTTGGAACACCAACACCAATTCAAACACACAAATCACAGACGGAAGGGAAGCTCAATAGTATCAACGATGCTTCCAAGAACACAGGTGTGAAAGACTCTTCACCTCAACCAAGCCGCAATGAAATCCTGGCAGAGAAAATCGAAGCAGCTACAAAGCTTTTCTCCGTGGACGTCGATTCCAGAACACCAACCGTCCTTGCACCTGATCCAAAGCAGGGAAAAGTAAAAACAACTGCAACAACCGGATTGTCACTCAGAACAGCACCGATGTTTGCACCTATTCCAAAGCAGGAAAATACAAAACCAACAGCACTGACATTTCTAACATCAGTAGAGTTTGCACCAGCTTCAAAGAAGGAAAACGCAAAAACAATAGCAACAACTGGATTATCACTTGAAACACCAGCAGTGTCCAGACATAGTCCAAAGCAGGAAAACACAAAAACAATAGCAGCAACAACAGGACTGTCATTCGGAACATCACCAATGTTTGCACCTACTCCAAAGCAGGAAAATGCAAAAACAAAAACAACAATAGGATTGTCATTTGGAACACCAGCATTGCTTCGAGAGCCATCACAACAAGGTTTCAAGTTTACTTTGGAAAATATAGACAAAAAGCCAGTCTTATCATTTGGGCCAAGTGCAATGCTACTTCCACACAAAGACTCTCTCAAGAGCCCTTCTCTATTTAGGTTTACTGCTGTTCAAAAAAAATCGAAACAAAATAACCAAAAATTTCCGCATACCGAGAAGACTACAATCCGTCCAATGGCTAGGCATTTTTATGAATCGAAAAGACAATCAAGAAATGGACTAAAAAGTTGGGGTCAGTTTCAATGTCCTATCTGTTGCTGTCACATAAAAAAGCCCATTGGCGGTGTGCAAACCTACCCCATCAATTTCCTGCTTGAATCGGCTGTTACCAAAACACGGAGACATCTCAACTGCGACATCTGCAGTCACGGTAAATCACTAACAGTCATAGCTGAAAGCAAGTGTTTGCAATGCGGAGACCTATTATGCGACAATTGTGCAAAATGCCACAACTTAACAAAATTCACCAATGATCACCTGGTAGTGCCTCTCAAGGATATATTTGAAGGTCACACTGCAGATGCTGTGAAGACAGACATCAATCCAAAATGGCCGCTGTACTGTACACAACATTACCAACAGCAAGATGACTATTGTATGCAGTGCAAGACACTGATATGTCCAGTCTGCAAAGACATTAGCCATGCCAACCACAAGCATAAGAGCTTGAATACAGCCCGAGATGATGTAAAACTTGAACTCCGATCCTCGTTAGATATAGTAAACTCTGTGCTGGAATTGTGTGAAGCTACAGCGAAAATAGTAGACATTAAAGAGAACGTGTTAGAAAATAGTGCCATTAGAATACGCCATGAAATCGATCAGTCAATCAGCGAGTGGGAGAAAAAGGTTGCAGTGGCCGGTAAACGGCTACGCAGTGAATTCAACGAGAAGTACGGACAAGCAAAGAAAAGTCTCTCCAGAATGAAAGCTATCAATGAAACGCACACAGAACGTCTTAGGAAACTGCAGGAGGAAATCGACGCCATTACAGCCAGTGAATCATCAAATCCACACGAGATATTAGGAATTGAGGAGAGAATTGGTGAACGTTTGGTAGACACAGCCAGAGCAGACAAGGACTTCTTGGAAACTGTGGATTGCAACATAAACTTTTCACGTTTGATAGTAAGGCCATGGCTGGGCCAGGTATCGGTGCCACTAGTTTGGCCTGGGCCATATCAAAGTCGTTACAAAGATGGCGGCTGGAAAACACCAGAGAGCATCAGCGAGACATTGTCAGACCGCAGGGACCAGAAAACAAATGTTTGCGGAAATCACCCCATCACCTCCTCTAGTCAGTAACCAAGGAAAGTGTTCAGATTTTGAATTGTAACACAAGACTAGCATCCAAAATGGCAGACGTGAATATCACCATTTCTTCCCACAGAAGGCCGTCTGCAATATTTCAGCGCTTGTGTATTCCCTCTGTTCGTTTATTGTAGTACAGTGTGGTCAGGATGCAATGCAAAATTAGTTTCCTCTTTATTGAAGGCTCAAAAGCAGGCGGCCAGACTTGTTCTAGGAGTGCCTTTTGACACTCAGTCAACTCATATAACTAATAGACTGGGGTGGCTCCCTATTGACAAATATTTTATATATAGGCGTCTGTGTATGATGCATAGGTGCTTTCATGGTAATGTACCGACTTATCTATCTCATAATCTCGTACTTATTCGAAATAGCCACCAGATTAGGACAAGATTTTCTGCCTCAAACAATTTGGTTTTGCCCAGACACAGAACATCGTTTTATTCTAAGTCCTTATTTATTCAGACCATTAAACAGTGGAACAGTAAAGCGTGTTTTACATTTATCGTATTTTTATCCTCTTTAAATAAAGTTTATTATTATTATTTCCCAACAAGAATTAAGATTATCGAGAAATTTTAATCTCTTGTTAGCTTAGTCTGCACTGTATGTTATCATCAGTGGGGGCAAATGACGGCAATCAACCCTAGCAAAATGACAAATTTTGACAATTATATCTGTACGAAATAAGTCAAGAATTACCATTTAAACCAACTAAATTCATTGTTTCAAACACAAAGTAAAGAGGTCTACTACTTCACTCTCTTCTATCAGTCTGAATACACAAATCAATTTTTAAAAATTTGAAATCTAGCCTAAAATAGTAAAGTTTAAGCATGGTACAAATTCACCACTTTGGGACAGTCTCTGTAATTTGGGATGCGGAGACCCCTGCAAAAATTGAATATTTTTCATTCAGTAATTTGGGTCAAAGGCAATTTTGTCATTCACCATATTTCTTAAATTACGGACAATATGTTTTAAATGTACAGAGTGGTTAATTTTGCATTCTTTCCTGTGATTCTTGAGTTTGGGACGACTAACATTGCCTATTTCTAGAATATGGGACAAGCTCCAACCTTGAGCACAATAATTAATTTTTCACGGTGCCTGGTATTTCACTTGTAGGTTTCTTGGTTTAAAGCAGCTAAAATCCCTCCTTCCGTAAAAGTTATTAATAGTAGTTGCGACAATGCTTAGATATTTTAAAATGAGTTACCAACATGTTTTCCATGTATAGGTTGTCCAACTCAAGAATCCTGTATATGCTTGCTACCTAATCCACATAATTATATCATTCTGTTACTAAACATCTGTATTCTGCCCTTAAAAGAAGAGAACAACTCTTAAATGGGTTGACTACATGTGCAAATGTGCCTGTTTAATTTTTGTTTATTGTATTTTGGACCACCAGAGGCCTTTAATACAAATAAACATATGAATTGTCCTTGTCAACTGTGTTGGCAACGTAATAACAAACGTTGCTCTTATTTTAAATTTGACGAATGGCATACAGGACGACATTGATCAAGATAACCACTTGCGAAATCTCTTCTGGATTCATTGCCGAATTTTTTCAACCTTATGAAATACTAGGCGACCTGTGTTGATCTTGATGCAAGTAGTGAAAAGTAATACCTGACTCCCATTCACAATTCACAGTTTCCATCCATTTACCTCGAGAAGAACACATACAACAAGGTGACGCAGAAGGTGGAAGAATTTGACAGTAGCCAATGAAATGCAGCAATCAATTCTCAAATAAGTTGAAAAGTTTTATATAATAACTCTCTTGCAATACGGTATGCATACGATGCGGATATCCCAGAACAGAACTCGCGACTTTTCATTTGTGAGCCCACTACACTCACTAATGCGCCACACAAACACTTCATTTCTTACCTGGCAATGCGTCAATGTGTGTATTACACGCCTTCTCCATGGTTCTAAGTGCCAATTCTTCGTTACCACGACAAACATAGGTTACGGCCACGCCGTAGCTTCCTGCCAACAAAAATGGTTCAAAGGTCACGAAAAAATCGGACAAGGTAAACAAACAACATCCATTTCGATGTACAGTAAAACGACACCAATTTATAACATAAAACAGCAGACAAGAGATGAAAATTGAAATTATTTTTCTCAGAAGCTACGAGTAGCACCAAATAAATGCCTTTTCATTTTTAAGTGTTATGCCACAGCTGCAATCAGAAATTACGTGCCATTCACAACAATGACAGAGGTCACGAAAAAACGAAAACGGACATTTTTGGAGATTACTTTTGTGTGAAAATGTTGAGATTTTACCTTAATGCAATAGGGAGTTGGAATAAGCGACTCAAAGCTCGGGATATAACCGAGCACAGAAACACATTTGTTCCAAAATGAAAATGTAATTCGAAGAATGGGTGATCAGACAAACATGAGTGTTAAGACAAACGAATACGATGGCCATTTCTGAATGAAAATAAATTGGCAGCATTGCTCACATCTCCAAAAATTTCAGGGTAAAAGGAAGGTATAACGATCACCAACTTCATGTTTGCTCAATGAACATTTTACCATCCATCACCTATTTGCCAAACTTCATCTGGGATTCTGGATGCTAACTCTTGGTTACGTGATGGCAGTGACATCAATAGCCGCCAAAACTAAAAAGCCTGGGCTTGAGCGTTACAGCAGTCATATGTGTACAACTCAAAATATTGAGCATATTAAGCAAAGTCTACCTTACAACCAAATTCAATAGTCAAACACTTGGCAACATACCGACACAAAACTGACATGCCATTCTAATTAAATGTGAAACAGCGGCTAATTGATGTATGACCGATTCTGCAATGATGTGATTTTCACTGCCGTGAGCAAGCCTGAGAAATATAAAATGTTTGACAGAAAAGAGCGAATTTGAATAAAACTACATTGGGTACGACTAAATATTTGCAATCAGCGAGTTATTCACAGGTCAAATTAATCCATTCCATTTTGAACACAAGAAAATGAGAGGATCAGATGCACTAAATAAAAAATTAAAAGAAACTTTGGGCAATTTTCACAGAGTTCCAAAATGTATGGGGCTAATCTACTGCCAACTTGTGAAGCACAAATATGACCAACCAGAGATGATTTTTGTCAAAAACCTAAAAATATGTCTATACGGAAAAACTCCGCCGAACGTCCTTGCAATGCAGTGACGCAGGATCAAATCCACGTTCGCAACAATCCACCAATCAAGATACAAGATTATCAACACATTGAAAAATGCTCAACTCACACAGTGTACAGAATGCTACCATTAAAAGCAGGCGGGAAGGCAAGTAACAAACAAGGACATGAAGATGGTACACAGTTAAGAATAATGACAGTCATCTTGTTATACAAGACAACTGGCATTAACAAATAATTTATTCAGTACACTGTTATCCGCAATTCAACATCATATCTGTCTTACCGAATCTCCCAGCACGACCAATTCGGTGGAGATAAGTTTCGTGGTCTTTAGGCAAGTCCAGGTTGATGACTAGGTTGATTTTGTCCACGTCAATACCTCGGGACGTCTGAAGAAACAGGCAATTCACGTCTACTTTAATAAGTGTTAAAATACACAGAATGGTGGGAAACACTGGCAACCCATCACTTGTTGACACATGAGTATAGAGTGGCGCCACCATGCAGTGAGTAAGTGAATTACTTAAGCCAGATTAATATAGTTATAAAAACTAGCCTAAACTTGATACAAGCTAATAGTGGGACAGAAAGTTGGGAGAATTAGTAGCGAAAAATGTTCCTACACACACTAGAAGGTAATCAAGTTACGACCTGTTGAGACGCAGAACATTGTTGGACAAAAGCATCTGATGTGGTTATAACCTTAATTAATGACTCGTGCGATGCTCATTAGGTCACAACGAAATTGGTAATATCAAATTGGAATAAATCAACTTAGCTGCGGTGTATCTTCCCACTAAGGCAATTGGTGAAAGCCTAATTACACACCATAAAACCATGGACCAAATGACACTTAACTTGCAGTGCTATAAAACCAATGTTCTACCACAAAATATGAAAAAACAATGGTTTTCCGAGACTTCGTTGCATAAAATGACCTTTCGGTGAAATTTCTATCTACATGTGAACATAATTTTGCTTAAACAACCAAATGACATAGAGCATTCAACGCATACACAGTATTGATAACGGATGCCCAGCAGGAGAACACAAGTCATACCCGAGAGCATTTTGTAGAACAATTTTCTTGCAAGAAAAGCAAGGTCTCCGAAGACCACGCAAAAGCAAGGCTAATGTTTTGCAATTATGCTCGGAAGCTGACTAGCCCAATTCAGCAATATGAGTCATTGAAATGATTGGTTGGTGAGTTTGGCATAGCTCCAACGGCCCACTTACGAGATCAGTTGAGATGAGCACTCTGCACTCAAAGTTGCGTAACTTGCTCATGGCTTCCAGTCGCTGCTTCTGGTCTAGACTCCCCGCAATGCAGGTGGACGGGAGGCCGCGAGAGTTCAGGATGTTAGACAGTGACTCTGCTCTGCAAAACCATGACGACATGTGCGGTTGACACAAAATGAAAGACACAGAACAGTTTATTATTGAATTCTCATCTAGTAAACTTTTGCTTTTCATCTACAAGAATGAGTACACCTACAAAAATACAGGTATTTCCGAGTAAAATGTGACTATGTGTAAATAAAAGCAGACAAGCTGCGGCTATGTTTGAGACTGGTTACGGTACCCCTAAGTAAACAGAGGTGTACCAACTCTCCGGGGTCCACCTATGCAGGTTGTATCCACAAATGATAGTTTAAAGGGGAATGAACCATCTCTTGTACCCTAAAATGACATAACGGACACCAAATGGGGACCCAAAATGTCAAGAACCCATATCTGCATGATTGCTTGGTCAAATTAGTTAGAAACACAAAATATAGCGAAGATGAATATGAAGTAGGTTGAAAATTGCCAAATATTTTAAAGAGCGAGTTTTGTGTCAAAAATGATACGCTGTAAGTCATTCAACTGTGTCCAGTAAGTATCGTGACGTGGTGTTGGTAAATATGACTGCATGATGCGGGTTATGTGAGCCCCCAAGGTACGTCAGTGCAAAGGTCACATATTTGCAGAATGAATTTTTTGTTTTTACATTAAATTTACAAGTTGTCAATGAATACAACTACACTTAGTTTAGTGTAGATGATGTTCGAATAGCATTGTCGTTTAGTTCCTGCTATATACATTAGCATAGTTAGGAGCATGCAGATACCTCTTTAAGGTGCTGCGCAGTGAAATTTAGTTCTATCTATCAGTCTGAGTGAAGGTCAAATTCAATTATCCACAGGGTCAAATGCACCAACATTATGCACACCTTGCAAGATTGTTGATTCTAATGTCAAGTAAAAGAAAATGTCAAAATGGTGATTGTAAAAAAATAAAACAGATTAGACATAATTATTCATAGTTTCTGACCGAAAACTAGAGTTGTAGTTTTCGCTCACCACGCCTTAATAACTTAGTTGAACACAAACAAAAATGGCGACAAATGCCTAAACACATCAGGTT
Source organism: Phoronis australis (assembly GCA_002633005.1). Lineage (NCBI taxonomy): Eukaryota > Metazoa > Phoronida > Phoronidae > Phoronis > Phoronis australis. The sequence continues at coordinate 52,575 of NMRA01000370.1, read as the reverse complement.
AGCGAGACTGTAGAGAATGTGAGAGGGCACCGCCTTACAATGAATTGTTCCCTCATGAATGAACCTTTGCAAGTGTACACGCGTAGGCTGTGGGCGAGTGGGCTCAAGCTTATTCACTATTGTAACCGACCCAGGACAAATATTAATTGCTGTACAATCACACTACATAACTTTGCAGTGCATGGACCCAACACATCAATAAGATTATTCCAGACTTGCGTCAACTAGTATTCATTCCAAACGTCTTCACTACTGCAACTTGCGTAACACAGGAGTCAGTACTTGCACACTCAACAGTCTTACAAGTATTTCATGATGAGATTACAGTAGAAATTTCTTCTAATAGTTCAGGAAATTTACCTTATTAAACGGCATAAGTATTCGGAAGCCTGTGATGTACATCGCTCCGACTGCATTTAACGCGGTCGGACATTTTTCAGCTTTTTATTAATTCTTTGTCACCATCATGCCGACAAATTACCCCTTTGCGCTATGGACATTCAAACGACTCACATGAATATGGCTAGTGTATCGTCTGCACACAGTCTTGCACACAAGACGCTATGTAGTACATAAGTTCATTTTCCTGACAAGTTTTGAGGTGCAGTCCTCATTCTCAACGGTACAAGAACCAGAATGATGTAAAGGACAAGGCAACAAGCAAAAGATCATGCAAATGTGAGACATGACAGGCCAATAACGTGAGGGTAAACAAGCCTCTACACTTGACAATAACTTTGTGTGACCAGCTTGGTCTCGCATTGTTTTGAGATATTGTCTGGAGTAGCGGCTTGTTTAACTTGTGTTATTGAGCTATCATGTGTCACACCTGCATGACCTTTTACTGGTTACCTTGACCTTTACATCATGCTGGTTCTTGTGCCTTTGAGAATGAGAAGTGCACCTCGAAACAAGTCAGGAAAATTAAATCAGTTTTGGCCACAATAAGATCAAAAACCAGACTATCGCCGCACAAATAAAAAGTTCGTGTTCAATTCAACGTTTCGTCTTTTCATTAGACATCATCAGGATCACATTTACAACAGTTTAGGACAACAAGTGCCAACAAACAGCTCAGGTAACATCCATAGAGCGAAGTGAGAGATACATAGAATATGGTCAGTAGCTGGTCATCACCATTGTTGGCACTTGTAGTCCTAAATTATTGTAAATATGATCTTGATGATGTCTAATGAAAAGACGAAACGTTGAAAAGTCAGGAAAATGAAGTTGTGTACCATTTGGCTATTTATTAAATGTTTGACAATGCTTCGCTCAACAGATGCTATTGTGCTCTCAAAACTTTAGAGTTCTATATACCGTAGAATGTTTCTTATTACCTGGACTGATAGTTGGAAAAGATGAGGCACTGGTGAAAGGCGACGGTGGATAACAGATGGGTGAGGTGTTGCACCTTGTTCTCAAAGGCCACGTGTGGCAGGGGATGAAAACGAACCACCTGGTAGAACTGCTTCACACCTGCAAGGATGACGAAACTGATAACAGTAAAGGCAACATCTTTGTAACATTTCTTGTAACCAAAGGCCACTGAGAATAAAATCAACTTGTAATGAGCACAACAGACATATAAAATGATTCAAATGTACACCAACTCTACGATGGCTTCAAGAATGTGACGCTACACCCGTTTCCTCATTTCCAACTAATGATCCATTGTCATTTGCAAGTTCTACACGCTACCTGTGACAAGACAATATGTGAAATTACTAGCATTCACAAAAAATAGTGAAAAACATAAATTTTGTCTATTACTTTTGTCCAAAATTGGGTGATATTTTACCTAGCAGTGCGGGGTCAACTGAATTCAGGCGGACAAATGTTGGGTTCCTCATGTAGACCTTCAAGTGATGAGCAAGGTATTCTGGGTAGGTCGCTGACAGCGCCACCATTTGTTTGTTTTCAGGCAACGATGAGTAGATCCAACTGCAACAGAGTATAAGACAAATTACCACCGTGTGGCTTAACACAGTTCACATTTTGTTGGGGAAATCACGCGCCAAAGACCTCACAAGACTGGAAAGTGTGTGACCTTCAAGAGTGGTATTAAAACTAGAGGACATCTTAAATATCAACCATCAAGAATTTTGTGCACCCCTGGCGAGGATAGGTTCTGTGCAGTTTGCGGCTGTCACAACAAAACTGCACCATTGTCGTTAGAACACACATTTAACCTCTGGTTGCATGTAAATCCTTAACAAAGCCTGTAACTCATACGTTCAGGTGCTAACCAGTTTCTGTAGCACAACTGGGTGAACCCTTCGTCTCCCCCTGGACGGGAGGTTAGTCTATTGTAAGTTACTATCCTATTAATCATTTTACTCCAGAATATCAAATCAAAATTCATCGACTTACGAATTAAAAATAACAAGGTTTCATACAGAGGGCACAATCTTGCGCTACTCAACTGTTCAATGCACTTTTACTATTAAATGCACTGTTCTTCAAAATGTGGACAGGTTGCAACTCGTGGAAACTAAGGAAACGTTACCAAAATTTGTTTTATGAAATCTAAACGGTACACACCATGTCAGTAATGAACTGGATTTTTTCCAATTTTTACTTAAATGAAGAAGTTTGATAAAATACAGTTTCACTTGTAGGCCATATTGTGCGCTAGATAACTGATGCATTACCGTCCTCTGAGACTGCGGTGTTCTACACAACAGAAAATTAAGTTGCCTGGAGTTACAAAATTCATGTATGTGTTTGAAACTCCGTGTTCACACTGCAGGGAGTTTGAGTTTTGAAATAAATGCATCAAACTAGTACCGAAAATCCAAAAAATTCCTAATTTGCTTAAGAAATGATTATCTCCTAATACTTCAAACTCATTGCATAGGTTTTCAAACTTGACACAAGTAAGCCTTAGTCTTCATGACAAAATTTAAACTTGACCCAGTAACAAGTCAAAACAGGTTGTGGAGAACACTGAAAGACAGTGCAACCTTGCTTCAACGTAATCATGCACACACTAGACAATACAATAACATTTTTTATTTAAATTATTTATTGTCAGTTTTCAGCGTAACCATAGAACATTAGCCGGAGGCTATTATCACAGACAATTTAATTATGGGCACATTCATTACCTTGCATAAACTCACTAGCAAAACCGAGCTCAAAAGAGAAGGAGACACTTATGTGCAATGCTCAACTGTCTGCCAGTGAAGCCAGGATTTAAACCCAGATCTCCCAAACGAGAGTTCGGAGGTCAAACCGCTGAACCGCACCGTCTCCTTACACACTCAGTTCAAAGTTCAAACTGCTGAGCTGCATTGTCTCCTTACACACTCACTTGATCTGTTCTTGGAAGCCTTCTTCAAGCAGTTTATCAGCCTCGTCAAGAATGAACAGACGAACGTTCTCTGTAGAAAGGGCATTCTCCTCAATGAGTTGTTTGATACGACCTGATATGAAATATATAACAAATGTGGTGGCCAGGTTTTCAGCACAAGAAAATTTAAATTGCATACAACGGTTTCATCGAAAACATCAAAGAGACACGAAAATAATTTATCTAGTAGTGAAGTTTTATAATGCCAAGGTATCATTTTACCAAAACATCCAAGTTGCCAAATGTCCAAAATCATGTTCATGATGCAAGGGGCCTGGGGTCCCATCTTTGTATTTGAAATCAAAATTACTTATGACATTTTTTGTCAGAATTCGAAATTTTGAGTTTTTCAACCAAACCTCGAGATTTCGTGTGAATTTTTAACTTGAGCCTAGGGGTCATCAAGGACAAACTTGAACTAGACACTCATCAGGATGAACCTGAGCAGAGAAAAGTCAACACTTATCTTGACTTTGTATTGAAGTAAAATGTCAAAAATAAATTTGAGTTCGATTTCCAGTAAAAAGATTTGAACCTCAGCGCTGACCAATTTTACATGAGCAACAAAAGATTACGCAGAAGGAACTCGTACAAAGCGACACTTAGTTAAGGTCTGGCAAGAAAGCAGACTTTACAAAGATCAGACTAACAAAATGGCTGTCAATAAAATAATAATCAGAAAGCAATTGGCCATCATTTTTTTACACCAAATCCTACGTGGTAGTACTACCTGGTGAACCAACAGCGATGTGGCACTTCTTGAGTTTCTGTCGGTCCTCGCTCACGGGTAGTCCACCAATGAACGTGTGACAACGTAGTCCCGGGAGACACTGACCAATCGACTGTATAACGTCATGAATCTGCACGGCAATCTCACGTGTCGGGGCCAACACCAACACCTGATAATGAACAAAGTCAAATTGCGTTACATTTTAACAAGCGATTCATGGAATTAAAGTTAGAATGCTAAGAAAGAATCGATTTTTGCAGATGAATATAAAATCATAGTACTAAAGCTAAAACAGGATGAGTAAAACGTGTTTCAACTATAGCATATAAAAGTGACAACCAAAACATTATATTAACTGACTGCCCTATCAGGCAAATAGCTCAGAAGTTAACAGACTACTACTGCATGATGGGTATATTTGTTATGCCACACTTCTCCATTAATGGTATGTGTCGTACAACTGCTGCCCTAACCTGCAAACTCTTACTCTCTACCACAATTCCTTCCAATGCAATCACTGTAAAGACACAAGTCTTTCCTGTACCTGACTTGGCCTGAACGATAAGATCTGAAAAAGAAAAAACTTCTAATTAAAAATTTCTTGAACTAAATTTAAAATTAGTTAGGCAAGTTGATAGGCGGCCCTCTATCTTGAGTTCGACATAACGACCGCTGAGTAAAAAATTTCAACGAGTATAATTCAACTTAATAATGAACCGAGTCGACCTGGTTTCCGAACACTTTTTGACCTTGGATATAGAAACAGCTTACCGAACTGAAATGGTACAAACATTCGAAATTTTAAATTGAGCAATGTGTTTTGGATGGGGCATTGAAAATTTTCTGAACTATGAAAATTCTGCACCTGTTGTCCACAATTTTATTGTTTTTTTACCAGTTCAACATTTAAAGTGAAATAATCTGACAGCAAATTCAAAAACATTCCCTAACAACACATCTCACCCAAACACCACTTCACCAAAAATGGTGATAACAATCGGTTGGCAAATCACCCACGAAGATTACCAACACCATTCAAGAGTGGTGGTAGACAGAACAACCCTCTCAACTGGCCGCAGTAGAGACGGTGACCATCTCATAGGGCTGCCAGTGACCCAAGTGGCCAACTGGCCATTTTTACACTGCTCGCGCCAGGAGATATGACGTCATGCTTCTTGACATAAAAGTTTGATTGCAGGAATATTAGTTCGAGCTGGGAAAAGTTAGACATTAATAATCTCCTAAGGTGTCCCTCTATGCATAAAAGGTGCCTATAGCAATATTACTTTAATTGTTAAATCAGTGAGGTATAATTCCCCGAAACGCTTGCGGCAGCCATTTGGGATGGCCATCGACCATTTCTACTGGGGCCAGTTGAGAGTGTGATATTACAGCTCAACCTGATGCCTGCGCCAAACTGATTATGCGCACTTCAGTTTGGTGTGGACTGGTGAGCAAAACTGATGCCTGTACCAAACTGAAGCTACAGCTAAGTTCCCAAATTACTGCCAGTATTTTGTAAGTTTCTTCACGGTTATAAGACCCAAAATTGACGACAATCAGTGCTTATGTATGCAGGTCATATAAATTAGCCACATGGGGGGAAGTGTTCTGAGAAACTATTCACACCACCCCGGCACTCATTGTCGTCAATTTCAGTTGTGATAACAGCTAAAAAATATAAATTACTGGCAGTAAATTGGGAACTAACAGTAGCTTCGGTTTGGCGCAGGCATCATTTCGGCTCACCGACTCATGCCAAATTGAAGTACACAAAATCATTTAGGCACAGGCATTAGTTTGGGCTGCAACAGTACTGTCTAATGTAGAGCTACAGTAGTAGCACCGGGCAGAGCCTACTAAGCTGAGGGCAGCGTTGGGTCAATGTCGTAGGTTGGTGGATTAACTATGAGCTGGTGTAACTAAAGTAACACTTGCACAGATTACACAGTAGCAGCAAGAGTAATACCTAGACCACATCTCCCCAAGGGAATAGCCTTCAACTGGATAGGAGAAGGTGTGTGGAAGCCCGACTTCACCAATCCTTGCAAAACAGTGTCAGAAAGGAGAAGATTGGAGAAATTCACGTTTTTATCCAATGAAACGTCACAAGTTCTCAATTTCTCAGAGATAACATGCGCCGTTCTCTTTGTTTCTCCATTTTCGCACATTCTGCTCATAGACAGCAACACCCAAAATGTTGTTTTTAGATCTGTGCGTAGAAACAAGCACTCATTTGTCACATCTCAAACTTCACGTTGTTCATAAAATAGCTATTTTTGCGTAACACAGTTTGGTTTTTGTAAGGGTGCTTTTGATTCGGTTTCATGATTATAAAAACCACTCACAACACCCGTACTGAAACGTGTTTGGATCGCACATGAATCACGTGACTTGTAGGAGGCGCCTCGGACTTCCGCGTAGAGTCTGCTTAGCTTTTCTGTGACTTATTTTTGATAAATCACCGTAAATAGATCTGGAAATATTGATATCGCTTTCATATAAACTACAATCTGTTTAAAATGTCTCACCAGACTGGCATTGTGGGTAAGAGCACATTGTGTTGTATACTAAATTATCCTTCTTAATTTTCCAAGTATTATGGGAGGGTAGCTGCTGTGTGTGAACTTGGTCGGAATCTCGTGTAATCTCAAGATCACGTATGCGTGAACTTGGAATACACCATGAAACTTACCGTAAGTACGATAAAAAAAGTCGGTTATCATCAACTCTGGTGTTGCAGTTTCTGGTCTCTGGCATCCATACCAGAAGGTCATTCAATAATTTTCCAATAAATAGGACAGATTTCAGGAAAAAGACATTTTCTCCTGGAACAGTCACGGAGTGGAAGAGCTTGTTGGGCTACATGACATCTTTGTCAGCTAGCTATATGCCTTTTGGAAGTAACATATTCGGGTGCCTCCATCTGGGACACCTGCTAACTGTCTACCCTACCACCGTCTCTAGCTGGCTCGGTAGCATCACAGCGCTCTGTCGTTCAGTAACTTTTTCCAGACGTGAGGGGTGCTGAACGGGCGATAAAATCTGGCTCTTTTGTTAACTACCCAGCTCAGTCTTTTGTCCCGTATGATAACAAGCAGGCCAATTATCTCCCAGGCTTCAAAGGAAACGTATGGTGGTTGCACGCTATTACCGAATGCCTATGAACACAGTCAAACCCAGTGCGTTCGTTTGGACAGAATAGATTGTCTTAACTTCTGTCGTAGTTGGGCGATTTTGGTGATTCAAGAATGGAACTTGATCAGCATTTGACGAGGAATTCAGAAATGCTATTGGTTTCAGCTCAAATATGTTATAACTTAACTTTCATTTTTATCAGCCCAGCCCAGTCAGTCCAGATATGATCTGATCGGAGATTAGAGCAATTATCGAACAAAAGAGCGCAGGCCCACCAAGCATAAATGCCAGAATGGAGTTAATGAGTCGTGTAAGATATTGGCTACGGGGGCAAATTTCCCAACTTGTTGTTGGGCTATAGAATTGAAGAAGTTGGGAGCAACGACTGTCTCCGTCATGGAGACAAAGCTCCTATACACCGAAAGCTTTTCGGTGAATTATGCCTCACACTGATTTAAAAATCAAAGTCGCATTGTTATAAGTAATTTATGCGCATAGAGGGACACCTTAGGAGGCTGTTGATATCTTTAATTCCTTCCAACTCGAACAAATACTCCCGTTATCAAACTTTTTCTTCGAGCAGTCCTTCGTTCAGTTCCCAAAATTGAAAACTTGCTTTTATTTTTTTAAATCATAAAAAATATACATTGCTATGTGACTGGGTGGCCAGCAAAGCCACTAATAGCTGACTACCGAGTAACAATAAATTAAATAGATATTAACAATTAAGAAGATCACAATACAGCTGGGTGTTACTCGATCTCCCTGTACTACAGTACACATATATCAATGCTCGACACTTAGCTTGATGCCAAGCCGCATTTAGTGACTTGGGGAAAGTCCCAGGTTGCATAACGAATTAAATCTGAGGTCGTCAAAACTGACGCTAAAATACTTTAGAAAGTGCCCTACTTCGATCTCAGAAACATATGCATATCTCTTCATTTTCTCCGTACAAAATATATACCACTCAATGTCTAACTTAATTCATCCTGCCAGCAAAGATAGAATGTAGACGATTGCATGTATTTCACCAATCTTGCTCTATTTTTACATGGAGACGACCTGCATGCTGCCAATACGACCTCAGGTTGTGTTTGGCAACCTGGGAAAAATCCCAAGTCGGCAAAACTGCTACTGCAAGTATCAAAGTCAGACAATAATTCCCCCAAAATTAGTTTCAAAGTTTGTTGTTTTCCAAACTTTAATTTAGTAGCAGTTTTTCTAGATTTATTACCTTTGGTTCACAATTGTTCCGTTTATTAGTGAAATCAGTGCACCACAGCAGTCAGCACACATCAAATGCGCTTAAATAACGACAGAAAGTAAACAGATGTATGGAAGTGGTAATTGTTCATCATAAATCTGTTAAGATTGGTGAAACGTGTATGTGATCGTCTGCGTTCCGGCAGGAGGAATTGACTTAGATATTGAATGGCACATTTTTACGGTGAGATAAGTTTCTGAGGACAGAGTGCGACATGACCTGTAATTAGTTTTGCCAACAGATTTCGTTTGGCGACCTGGGATTTTCACCACGTCATCAAATGCGACTTGGTGTCAAGCTAGGTGTCGAGCGCTGAGTGTATATAGTGCATGAGACGTATGTGTTAAAAATACCGGGTAAGCTCCCATGGCTTCACTCTTGCTTAACTCTTATGTTGTGTTACATGACTTGGTGGTGTGACAAACAGTAGAATAAAGCCTCTTCAAATCGCTTGCCAATCAGCAATTGCCTCTTGCTCAATTGGTTTGGATGTTTGGCTTACGCGGCAGATTCAATTCTCAGTACTGATGGATTTTCAATGTTGAAGCACATAACTAAGGTGACACCTAAGAAACCCTGCGTGGTGTGTATGGCTTCCAAATGGTGGATGAAGAGGGTGCCAGCCCGGTCTAGAATACAGGGAGAGCGTCATTGTAAGCTAATACCAGTACACTGGGTAGTGTTGCTTAGGGCAATTCACGATTGCCTATTGGCCGATCAATTTCAATGATTGGCTCACTCGTTGGTGTTAGTACTGGTGGATTTTTCTGAGTTAGGCTCTGGCGCATTTTACGATGCCATGTACGCTGAGGATTTCCTGTAAATTACACTTCACTCTGGCCAAACCATCAAATACCCCTTTACCTTTCAATTATAGAGAGACATCTTAGGCAGGCTTTAGGTCCTTCCAGCTCAAACAAATACTTTGGGAATTAATTTTTTAAACATGACAGATCATTTGTCTACAAAATAATGAACTTGCCAATTGTATCACTGCACGAGCGTGCATGCAGTTTTTTAATCACGTCAAGGTCAACCTGGTGTTGATGGTGCGAGTGCATTCAACACTTCCTGTCATTTTTCAGCTTCAAGTGAACTGAGGGAATACTTAGCCAAGTCAAAGGATGGTGGGGTTAGGATGATGAAAATATCCATTAAGGACGGTAAGTGGAAAAAATTTACTCCGTGGTACTGGCTATTGGTTATAGCATTACTAGTATGTAAAGCTTATGCACTTACAAAGTCGTATTTGTGTACGTAAATACATATATACAAAAGGTCAGGCATTTCACTAAATATCTTCAGTAGCATCCATTTCTGTCCATTGTTTAATGTCAGTTGATTTAAAAGTAGACAAAATTTTCCATTAAGAATTGCCATTTGTTGTTTCAACTTATAATGGTTACCGTGGCAATGGATTATAGATATCATGTTTATCTAAGCACTTTCAAGCTTTTGTTAATGTGTACCATATTCGCCGTAATAACCGCCCATGCCCCTATAAGCGCCCCCCACGCGTTTTCAGACTTTGCAGAAATAAGCGCCCAGTCCATGAACGTGTACATGCAAACAATGACATACCTACAGTCCTAAAACTCGGCTACAGTAACGTCTTCAATTTATCAAACATTTTTTGCACGGGTCTTCTAGACCACCAGCGGCACTGCTACCTTTGTATTTAGCCATGACTTTACACTTCAAAGTAACGCAGCTCTTCAAAAAGAACGCAACAGCGTTGCTACGCTCTCACGACGACCGCGTCCCACTATGGTCTGACCTTTCAGTACACATCGACTGTCTCATGAATAAAAATAACTCGGTGTTAAACGCACGTGGCCAGGAAGCGCGCGCTACATCCATGAACCTGTCATCAAAGACAGTTGGGAACTATCCATTCATGAAACGGGTAGCATAGCATCGATAAGAAATGAATATTGGCACTAATTTCCGACAATTTCTAATACTGTAAAACATGTTTGCGTTATTTTTGAGATGGATTGTTTGATTAACCATAATTGGTGTTTTTAAACCGAATATCCGATAAAATGACAACTGAAAGTGAATGCTTACACACTTACCCTTACACCGAAAAATAACTGTAATAGTTACATACGCATCCAGCTACACGGCGACTAATATGGGCCTTACCGAGACAAATTCGAAATTTTTTAGCACGAGACCGGCAAGTGCTGAATGAAACACACTCTGGTTTAAGCCTACCGCTTGTGCAAATTCTTTAAACACATCTAGCTAGTTAGATTGCGTGGCTCTGCCCAAAAGACGGGCTCTGCCTTGGCAAATGAAATCTGGTGACACGCACGCGCTCGCTTACTCGCAGATGAACTTCAAAACAAACGTCACGTGACAACAACATGTGTGTTCGTCCAGACATATTTCTAGCCGTGTTGCCAATCATACATGTAGATGGCACGATGTTGCACAGATTTGTACTTAAACCTGCCGTTAATCCAGACTCCAGGGGAACTTAAAAATATTGGAGACGCTACTTATAAAACTTAATGAGGATTTCAGGTAATTTGCTTGAGTCGAAAAAATTTTTATTCAAGCATTGAAGCATATTGAAGACGGCGATTTCGAGGCAGTCAGTCGGCAAGTTTTCGCCCTGGGATTTCAGCACAATTTTCTGTAACATGATCGTAAGTTAGCAGTAAAGTTTGATAGCAGTGCACCACAGTTTTGTTGAAAGTCTTTCATAGATTACATGTACGTGACAGAGCGTAAATTTGATGAATCTTAGCTTCTGATTTCACCCGTTTCGGAGACCGGGTTTCAACCACCCTGGGTTATAATAAGCGCCCCTCTGCACCGAACTTTTCTAAGCGCCCTGGGCGGTTATTACGGCGAATACGGTATGTGTTAAATCCACCAATATTAAATTCAAGTCGCTACCCTTATTTGAAGCACTGTCTAGTTTGTTTCATTTTCAGAGACTCTAGTATTAAGTGAGGACCGTGAAGCACAAGGCAGCTGGGAGGATGATATCCTTTTTAAGACAGTCTTCTAGGAAGGCATTTTGACACAGTCACTGTAAAAAACGGTGTCAGTGCCCATACATCTACAGTATACGTCAAAAGATTTTGAACAAAATGACCTGCAATTCACTGTCATGATGTCTGGGTAGAAGCTAAATTCATGGTCAGAGTGGTTTTGTCTCGTGAGCCAGAATGAAGGAGAAAATAAAAGAAAGTTAGTGAGGTGGCTAAACCAGTTAGTAATTACATATAATTTTACTCCTGTAATAGTTACTGAATTATCTGTTAACGGTATTTTGTCGTATTACTATTGTTTTGAACTGTAGCAGAGTTCAAATTTGAATCCGTTTTTGTGTCATTGCCGTGATATTACTTAATGGATACAGAGTTGACTGTACATGTGCCCATGGGGCACGCAGAATTGTTCGTTCTGTTTGTCGCTTTAAAAAAGAGAGGCTTTGCCCCTCCGACTGCATTTTCTGCCGATTCCGTTCCCTCCAATTTCATTGACGGTTGCATATTATCCTGTTCTGTTGCTGTCTTTGGATACATACATAAGGCAAATTTTCAATCAACCCATTACCTGTTACAGTGATGTCGTGCTTATCTCAAATGCACCCAAATTTCTGTTGTGAAACTGGAAACAGCATCGTGCTGAGTGTGGAATTCCTTTCTCCGTTTTGTTGGCTCATGTTACCGGGATTTTCCGTAGATAAGCTCACCCGGTAAATCGCCCATGGGCAAATTAATGCCATGGACGTTCATTTGGTATTACAATTTCCGTTGTCAAGTGTCCAGAGAGTGGGGCGTTTATCTGGAAAATTTCCCTACTAAGGGTCAACTTCTAGCCACAAATTCTGTTTCCGGAGCATTTATTTTTCATAGAAATGAACAAAATTTTGGTGAACTATGTATTTGATAACTTAAAATTAAAAAACACACAGTTCTATGAAAAGAATCACTAATATTTTCATATCAGCCAAGCCCGTGACTTTTTACTTCCCCCTTTCCGAATAAACACTCAGTCGTGTATCTGGTGTTATTGAAACGCCTGAAAGTTTTTATTTTCCGAATACACACCCATGGGCATATCCCTGGAAAATCCCGGTAAAATCAAGCTTGCGTGACTTTTGTTTCTACCTTCATTCTTATTTTGTATTAAGCTGGACATCTGCGACCCATTAAAGCCGTGCTTAATAGAACTTCAATAATGTTTTCATCTCACTGTAGTGGACGAAATTGGACTTTATGAATGAAATATTGAAACATGTGGGACTTTGAAGTAATTCCTTAATTCTAGTGTACATTATGATGTCTGTGTGTTGTCTGTGCTGGAGGAGAAACAGCCCTGCTATCTACTCTACAGACTGGATAGCAAGAACGACATGGGCTATGAGTGGATATTTATATGCTATTCTCCAGATTTATCCCCTGTAAGTTGTGGAATTCGGAGACAGGCGTCTTCTGTTTGTTTTTTCTCTTATCCTAAAACGCCTTAAAGAAGATTACAGTACTTTTAAAACTGAGCACGTGGAAGCCCGAGATAGGGGACCGGTTCCAAGAAACTGACTTAAGTCTAAGATTCCCCTCAACTTCCAAACTTCTACATCCGGTAAGATAATCAAAATCAAGACAACGCGTCTGTCAAAAACTTAAGTCAAACTTAAGATCTCTTTCTTGAGACAGACAAATTTAAGTCTTGCCTTATATTGACTGATATTTAAGATTGGTCTTAGCTAAGTTAGCTTTCTTGGAACGGGCCCAAGACCCCGCTGTGCTCAGTTTGGAAGCGAGCATAGAACCACAACCATTGTTCAGACCGCTGCACTGTTGTTGGCAATTTCGATTTGACCTAATCGGTGCCATGTTTGGCTTTAAATGGCTGATCTGTTATATATCATTTACTGGAAATGGCTATTTTTGTTAGGTGAGAGAAAAAATGCTGTACGCAGCTACAAGGTCCACAATGAAGATGGAGTTTGGTGGAGGGCAGATAAAGGAGGAGGTCTTTGGGACACACAAGGTATGTGACTGGCGCGTTTGAATTCCATAAAAGTTTTACAGCTGTAGGCTTGACTTCATTTACAATACGAACTAATACAGTATTATATGGCACTGTGTGATTTACAGCTATATGTGACATAGAGACTACAAACTTGAGTTTTTATTACAACAAGTCATTCATATGTCTCTGTAGTGTCAGGAGAAAAAATGCAGGTTACAGGGCCAATGGTGGATTTGTAGCGACATATTATGTAAACCACATAGATCGGCCAATTAGCACACACCATGAGAAAGTCTAAGAGGGATTTGAGAAGTTGTTTATTTGTATTTTTTCGGCATCAAGTAGTTTTTCTGGACGAATGATATTGTCCGTCGACTTCGTTACTGATTTGTGTTTTCGTTTCCTCATCTCCAGTCTGATGTTGATTTGTCTGGCTACAAGAAACATTTGATTCACCAAGATGCTCCGGCACCACTAACTTACGCAGAGGAAGAGTTGAAGTTCATTAAAGATAACGAGGTATGATATACTTACAAAAAAATGCAGGCGGTCCATTGACTGAATTGCGTCGGACATGCACAAGCAAAGTCAGCATCATTGCACAAAACAAGGGATTTGAAACTTGCGAGAACTCTTCGAGCATATTTAGTCATGGAGATCTTCTCACGAGAGGTTGCAGAAGTTCCGTAAAAAAGTAGTCCACGTTAGCATGCTATTGGTGCTTGGCATTTGTACTAAGTTATTTCTACAAATAGCATCTACAGCCACCACTGCTTGCTTTTGTCTGGTCATTTTACTTAACCTTCTACCCAGAAGGATCAGTGATTCCAAGAGCAAATCTTGTCGACTCACTTTCTCTTCTGTATAAACATGATTAGGTCCAATGATTTCCTTGAGAACGAGTGTCCACAGCAGTAGTTGCTTCAACACACCTTGTGTAGAATCTTTGAAGAGGGGGTTAAAGGTGACAAATGTCCACTTTAATGCCTGTAGACAAGAATGATGAAAAATGATCCTGCGATTCCCAGTGGTGTTTTTTCATGGCAATTTGAGTTATGCTTGATCCCAAGATTTAGGTAGCCAAGGTTAAAACATTTGCATACATGTCAGGGGAGAGATGGTTTTCTTGTTTTTTCATAGATGACTTTTTCAGTCCCCAGTGTCATTTACAACCAATGTAAAGGTACTGTAACAACGCATGAGAAGTCAAATTGCGTTAATGTTCAATAGATGGCGCCTCATGCTTGTGATTTTGTCCTGTCATGAATTTCTTGTTTTGCCACTTTGGTAATTAGTTTCTCTTCCGTGATCCTTTGTCTGGCCTCCTTGCTTTTGAACTTTCAAAGCCATCTCTACCTGAATTAGCACAAAGTTCTCCAACTGGAATAAATTTACAGTATTTCACCTTAGTAGGCCCCGGAGTGTTTCACTGGCTTCAGAATGAAAAGCAGCATTATAGTCATCCTATATGAAGAACTTGCTCTCATGTAACTTGGAAAAAAATGACTTGATATTCAGCTGAAGCATGTTCTCAAAGAATTTGCTCTCTCATTCTATGGAAACAAATTATTGTTAACCCTGAAAAATTATATTTACTAAAGGTGAATTTCAGTTACGACTTTTCACTTGTTTACTGTTTTCATTTCGCAAGCAGTATTAGCCGTATGTGCATAACTATTACATTCTTTTGATGTTGGTTAACTTATTGTTTATCGAGATTTCTTTATCCTTATGGTTTAAGAAACTTTGCGGGAGGGAAATGTGGCTCCCCTATGATGCAGATGATTATGTTGTCAGAGTGGCATAACTAAGGATTCTTTGTAGTGAATGTTTCTGTGCTGGGACATGCGTAAACGACGTTATCTTTTTTTTCTGAAGTATTCGCAAGATGCATTTTTCTTCAGTTTTTGCTTACTTAATTTACCCCAGCCTGTGTAATGTGTTTGTTTGACGTGATTTTTGTTGAACATTTAAAGGTAGTGCGCTAAAATAACGACTTGCGTTTGTCATGTCCGTGTTTTATTGCTTATCGTTTGTCCAATGTTTGTGAAGTCGAGGACATTCAAGGAATTTCTGAAAACAGCCTCTCCAACATTGAATCGCATACAGTTTTGCACCTCAGAAATTGTCGTATCATTAGTTCCAGTAATACACACTTCTAGCTGTTTTAATGACGTCTGACATCTCTTCACCTCCTTCCTTCATCCATTCGCATGAGCGATCTCATTCTGTTGCAATCATGAGGTGAAATGTGTGCCCAGGGTGACGGTCATGTGACCAGGGTGACGGTCATGTGACCCCACAGGCATTTTACTCAATTGAGAATTTCTTTGACTATGGGCTAAAGTATTCTCACATTGTAGCAAGACAAAGAGACTTAATTGCAGTAACTGTAAACTGTATCAATATAAGCCGGATTTCACTAAATTTGCTCATTGCCAGATGGCTATGCACAGTTATTCAATAAATGTCGCACATTGGCCTACGATGGAGTCTGTATATTCATTTTTTTTCGCACAACCCAATTGTTGGGAAAATGAATTTGATTTATTTGATGCAAAATAAGAAGAGTATTCCCCTGTCTGTAAACGAGTCTCACTGTATGGTAAAATCTCAGCAATTTCGGACAAAATTAATTTAATACAAAATTGCACTTTTTTTCATTTTGCAGGGCTTCTAACATTGCTGTGCATGCTGACACTTTTTCAAAACTTTTGTCTCATGGTAACTGTAGTACAAAACTTAAACATGGAACCACATTTAATTTGTTGCTGCATAGATTGGATTAAAGAATGATAATGAAGTTTTACTTGTCGGACATATTGCTTCCTAAATTAGAACAATTTTTCCCGCCTTTCAATAAGCTACACAACTCTCACTGCATTTGAATAATTTATGTACACAGGTGAAAACTCATCACGGAGTGGATGCCAAACACCAGACTCTACAGGGGGTCTCCTTCCCAATGTCTGACATTGCGATGGCCAAAGTCCAGTCGTTCAGGGACAAGGAACTTACATATGTTCAGTTGGTACGTAAAGTAGAATCTCATTCCCAATGGCGATCTCCTATTTACAGCTTTTTTGTTTTGCAAAAAATAGACAGAACTCGTGATTTTTGTCTCAGTGTAGCCTCATTAATGTTTGACTGTGTTTTCCACGAGGACCTTGAATTAGAGCAGATTACGTTGTTTGCAATGCTGATAGTTGACTATGAAAAAAGCTTCAAACCGAAGGCTTGTAAGGGAGAATGTGCATTGTTGTGGTTTTGTTATGACATTTTTTTGCACCCACATATTTACGTGTGGTTGCATACTGCCGTCATTTCTGTCTGGGCGTACAGCGTCCGCAGCTGTATCTCCTGAAGCCTTCGTTTACTTCTGTATATTCGGAGGTTCTCAATGGATTTTCATAAAATATGGCAGTTAGGCATCTATTAGTGAGATGATGTTATCATTTCGTTTTCGGATGGATTCGAGGCATTTTGCGCCACGTAGTGGCCATTGTTACTGTTTTCAAGTCTGTTTTTTGGCATCTGCCCCTCTGTCAACCAAACCACTCTAAGGATGATTGTGGAAATTGGCATGTATGTTCCTAATTTGAAGAGGAAGTTTGATGATAATTTTCCGACGACTTCATCTATTGTGGCGCCTCTTAGTGGGAGTTATCTGCCTACAGCCTCCTAGTGGCAATTTCAATTTTTTCGTTTTCCTCTGTTTCTCAGAAGTTCCTTGATGGATTTTTATGAAATTTGGTAAATAGCTTTGATGACACATGGATTTGATGTATTTTACAACATCTAATGGCCATTTTTATGTTCCTAATAAACACCCCTAAAAGCCCAACGTTTGCAGTGCATTCGTGGGCCCATTTCAATGCTCTGCATTGCACTTGTTTGCATTTAAACTGCTTGAAAATGCTAAATGACTGAATTGTAGGATTAAGGACTGTGTCCACAAAACTGTACTCGAGATTCCACTAAGAAACTGACCAATCGTATCATGTGAAATTTGAGACATGCAGTTGGTCAACGTACGAAATTAA
Source organism: Phoronis australis (assembly GCA_002633005.1). Classification (NCBI taxonomy): domain Eukaryota; kingdom Metazoa; phylum Phoronida; family Phoronidae; genus Phoronis; species Phoronis australis. Next base: position 35,044 of record NMRA01000370.1, on the reverse strand, counting down.
TCTTTTGAGAAGCTAAGTGATCATGGGCCCAGGTCAAGATCTGGATCAGTGCCTGCCCATATGTACGTACATTTTTCAGTAGCCTATTTGCCAGTGAAGACCCACTATTGTGTATGACCACGTATTGCTCATGCTAATGATCTTGAGCAGACGTACCTGTGTCCCATACATCAATGCCGACTGCCTTGTTGGGACTCGGTGCAAAAATGCACTTTAATGTTAATGGCAAATTCTATTACATAGTTACCCCCTTGCAATGCTCAGAAGTCTCACAATGTTTCCATTTTGCTTGTTAACAATTGTTTAACTTGTAATTATGTAATTTTAATGGGGATGCTAGAGAACAGTCTTGACTGAGCACACTTCCTATCGAAATAAATTTGTTCTATAATTCAATAACAAATAAAATATGTAAAGTCGTCTAATCTAACTAATTTCGGACAAAAATAATTGCAAAAAATTTTTTTTTCGTTTTTCATAGTAAGTCTTCTAATCTAGCATTCATATGCGATTTCTCAAAACATTGTCTGATAGTATCTAGGTTATAGAGCTTATAAATAATGATTGGTGCCACATTTCTTCAATGAAAAAGTTAAAAGATAAAATTTCTTTTTTCTGCCATATTGTTAATGCCTGAAGTAGCGACATTTTACTGTAAATATATTGCAGTACATAGACACTGAGAAAGAGACCATTGAGTTGGGAAGAGCAGACGACACCACAGTGGAAGACTTGCCATCCAGGGTGCCAGAGAACAGTGGCAGGTTCCATCTGTTCCGTTTTAACCATTCCCATGAAGGGGATTACTTGGAGTCAGCAGGTAGGCAATGGTTGCACTTGATTGACTTCTCTGGTTCTGCCTGGTCAACTGGCTATAAAGGCATCTGATTGGTTTTCGATGACGACTTCCGCTTTAAAGACCACTTAGATGTTTGTGCTGCTAGACTCGCCAGAAGTGGCAAAGTCAATCAAGTACAGCCGTTGTATTGTATGTGGTTTAAAGGAGCAATATGCCAATGTCTTTTGTATTGTGTTTGGTTTAAAGGAGCAATATACCGATGTCTTCTGTCAGAACTCAACTTTTGATTTAGGTTTATTGCCTTTGTCTCTTTCCTTGCTTAGTGTAGAAATAATGACTGCTTGAGAACACGTTTGCACAGTGGTTTAATTTTAGATGTCAATACGGCATGACCGCTGGAGGAATTCCAGGCGATTTATTAAATCAAGTTTGGTTTAAACAAGGATTAGAATGCGATGGTGATGGTCTTAAAGAATGTTAATGTTTTGAAACATGGTTGATATACTTATGTTAAATGGTGGAAAAACTATGAGGTTAACTCAGATCTTATTCACATGGGCTTAAATTTTGTCCAGGGGGTGGGACAGAGTTTGTTGGCAAGCTTTGGTCTTGCATCTCTGTGTGTCAAGTTTGTATCATGCTTGTGTATAAGTGATCTGGTGCTCATTTCGGGAAAAAATGACTTCATGCTTTATAATTTATTAATTTTGAAACTTATTGAACATTTCTTTAAATGTAATTGTTAGAACTTATGAATGTATTCTCAAAGACATTTCACTTTGCTGCAGTGGAATTAAATTGTTTTTTGGAGGTAGCAGTGTGTTGCATCAGTGGCGGCCATTTTGTTTGTAGGTGGTGGTAAAGTCACGACCTTACTGTTGTAATCCTAGCGAGTCCTTGTGCTACATATGCATGATATTAATAACTGGTCTTACCAGACTCGCAAGATAACGCGGCTCTGTGTTCTATCCAACTATTTGCTGTGACACTTAAGTGCTTGCGTTCTAGTATTTATCTACTCTATGCCGGGGTTCAAGTGTCCTATAAAAGAACGCATGCTCTACTCCAGCTGTAAGAACAACCTTATCACCTTCCTGGAAGAGGAAGGCATCGAGATCACTAAAAAGGTAATCCTTGCTTGTTTAGGAGGACATAATAAGAATGTACTGTTGCGAAAATCACCCACCTGATGATACTAGCATGAGATTGGGCTGAAATATATTTTTTTTAAGTTTTATTTTGAAAAAGCTGTTAGCAACTGATTTTACAATACTCTACTTTTGCATGAGGGGCTATCAAAAATAGGCCGTTTATGATTTTCTTTTACCAAGTTAGAATCTATAGTTTTGTAGATATTTGGATTGTTGATAAAATCCTGAGGTATAACCTTAAACAAAAAATCTGACTTGCTTGCCCCAATGTTGTTCACATGCTTGACAGGATGAGGTTCATTTGTGGGATTTTTTAATTGCAATTACCGTATTCGCCGTAATAACTGCCCATGCCCCTATAAGCGCCCCCCACGCGTTTTCAGACTGCTGAAATAAGCGCCCAGTCCATGAACGTGTACATGCGAACAATGATGTACCTACAGTCTTAAAACTCATCTACAGTAACGTCTTCAATTTATCAAAAAAATTTTGCACGGGTCTTCTAGACCACCAGCGGCACTGCTACGTTTGTATTTAGCCGTGACAAAGTAACGAAGCGCTTCAAAAAGAACGCAACAGCGTTGCTACGCTCTCGCCACGACCGTGTCCCATGGTCTGACCTTTCAGTAGACACATCGACTGTCTCATGAATAAAAATAACTCGGTGTTAAATGCACGTGGCCAGGAAGCGCGCGCTACATATCCTGTCATCAAAGACATTAGTTGGGAACTATCCATTCATGAAGCGGGTAGCATAGCATCGATAAGAAATGAATATTGGAACTAATTTCCAACAATTTCTAGTACTATAAACATGTTTGCGTTATTTTTGAGATGGATTGTTTGATTAACCATAATTGGTGTTATTAAGCCGAATATCCGATAAAATGACAACTGACAGTGAATGCTTACACACCCTTACACCGAAAAATAACTGTCAGATAGTTACGTACGCATCCAGCTACACGGCGACTAATATGGGCCTTACCGAGACAAATGTCGAAAGTTTTTAGCACGAGACCGGCAAGTGCTGAATGAAACACGCTCTGGTTTAGGCCTACTGCTTGTGCAAATTTCTTTAGACACATCTAGCTAGTTAGATTGCGTGGCTCTGGCCAAAAGACGGTCTCTGCTTTGGCAAATGAACTCTGGTGACACGCACGCGCTCGCTTACTCGCAGACGAACTTCAAAACAAACGTCACGTGACAACAACATGTGTGTTCGTCCAGACATTTTTCTCGCCGTGTTGCCGATCATACATGTAGATGGCACGATGTTGCACAGATTTGTACTTAAACCTGCCGTTAATCCAGACTCCACGGGAACTTAAAAAATCTAAGAGACGCTACTTATAAAACTTAAAGAGGATTTCAGGTAATTTGCTTGAGTCGAAACCATTTTTATTCAAGCATTGAAGTCGCCATATCGAAGACGGCGATTTCGAGGCAGTCAGTCGGCGAGTTTTCGCCCTGGGATTTCAGCACAATTTTCTGTAAAATGATCGTAATTTAGCAGCAAAGTTTGATAGCAATGCACCACAGTTTTGTTGAAAGTCTTTCATAGATTACATATACGTCACAGAGCGTAAATTTGATGAATCTTAGCTTCCGATTTCACCCGTTTCGGAGACCGGGTTTCAACCGCCTTGGGTTATAAAAAGCGCCCCCCCTGAACCGAACTTTTCTAAGCGCCCTGGGCGGTTATTACGGCGAATACGGTAGTTGGCTTATTCGGTAAATGCGAGAGTGAGAACACTAATGACAAAATGCAAATGTATTCTAAGGCATGTTCTGTTGAGTGTGACCTTATTTACTCGTAACAGCCTTAGTTTATCGCTTTGATTGGTGGCTGTCAGATCTTGTGCCAGGTTTCAGTTTATACAATAATTGTCCCAAGCTCGCGGTTGTCAGAAAAAAGTCAAATCAATAAATATGGTAAAAACTCTACAATTTGGGGTCAGTGAAAAATTATGTATTTTGCTCAAGGTAAGGGGTTATTTCAAATTTTAGAAATAGCTAATATTGGCTGTTCCAATTTCCAGACTCATTGCACAGATGGCAAAATTACCTACTATTTAGATGGAAAACAAAGAGTCCGAAGTATCGAAAATATTTTGAACGCCAAAATTGCCGTTGTCCTAAATTGTAGAATAAGGAAAATTCAATTTCTGTGGGAGTTTCTGTGTTCCAAATTCTAGAGACTGTCCCAAATTAGAGAATTTTTAGTGTACTGACCTCATACTCAAGTTACATAACATTACACAGAATACGTTGCTTTGAAAGTGAATGATCTGCTTGTGGCAGTACTTACAGATGTGTGTCGTAAATTTTGTGGCGCCCTCTATTTATCAACACCAAACTCATCTTTCTGCAGTTGGAGGTGGACAGTGGTGCAGAAATGACAGAAGAATATATCTTTGACGAAATCCATCCTAAGAAGAACGTTCACCGACCAAAGTTTGCCAAGCCCAAGGGGCCGGGCAACAGGGCGGGGCCCAGGCGCCTCATTAAGGCGCCAGAGGAAGCAAACAACTCATAGGGACTACTGGGGATGGGCGGCTGTAATGCATTTGACTCTGCCTTCTGCCCATATATAGGCAAGGACATGTGGAGTGTTGAAGTGAGCTCCGCCTTTTGTGCCTATTTACAGCAGGACAGAAATGATTACCTCATCTCCATGTTCAGTTCATGGAATAGGAATGAATATCTTGCCTTATACGTATCTACAATTGTTGTATTTGACAGAGACAAAACGAAAGCTCCGCCTTTTGCCAACAGAAGCTACAATGGATGTAGTCTCATGATCTGACCTCATTCAATTGACATGGACTTAACAGAGCACTGTCATTGCTAATATATAAGCAGAAGGTAGAGTTTAAAGACTGAAAAGCACAATTTGACTAACGGTTGGGGTAGCTTATATCCGTTATATATAGAGTCCCATTCTCTTATAAACCCGCCTTCATTACTCCTTTGAATTGTATTGGAAAAAACGCTCTGTCAATTTGAAAAAATACATTTTGCTGAATTTTCATTTGTTATGATCTAGCACTAAATTGTCATAGCCTCAATTAACATATACCCAGGTAGTTCGTTCCACTGGAAATGCAGCTACGCACCATTTACCAGTGTTAACTTCCTAAGTTTTGTGGAACAAAGGGCCGTGGGTGCTTATTTATTTCACCTGAATCCTTGATTATAAATTACAAACTAAAAATGATTTCATCAGTGCCTACACCATTTTTATCTGCATAATAATTCTCCGCTTAAAGCAAAGAAGGTCGGTGAGGAGTCGTTATAACCGTATTTGTCTGCCAGTGTTGTTTCCAATTAAAACCGTCTTCCCAAGTGAGTGAATTCTATTTAAAGTGGAATTCTGTCACTGGTAATTAGACTTTGAAAAACCTTTGAACTGTCCCCCATTTCAAAACCGAAACTAATTTGAGATGCATCTTTTTTAACGAGCTCCCGAAATTGTGCTTTGCAAGCACGGTTTAAAGGAGCTGTAATATTGAGGACCTGTTTGTTAAAAAATTCTGGTTACAATGTCATTTGAGAGACCCGTAAGTAAATGGTCACTGGTTTGAGACTGATTGTTGTGTGACCATGGTTTGGTTCAAGTTTCAGGTGTAAAATGGATGTACCTGTAATATACACTTAACCTTAAGGTAATTCTTTACTTATTTAGCACACAATATGGCCAATAAGTGAAATTCTATTTCGTTAAAATTCTCTGCAAGAGTATAGATTAAGAACATTTTGGTCAATTAAAAACATCATTTAAAGTTATACACAGAGGTCATAAAACAATATTTGCTTAAGTTCCCATTTTTCACAAAGGATAATCAGTGGAAAATGGCAATTTTGTCGATTATTTTTGTGCAAGATAAGTGGAGAATTACTGTATACAGCTTCATTGGCTGGTCGAAAGGGAGCCATCTTAAAATGTGGTCAAATAAGAACGGACTTGGTTTATTAAGACAAAAATAGCACTCGTGAAGTGCAATGTGACCATAGTATAACCTTGGAAAACTAGAGGTGTTCACATGCTTATTTTACAAGTCAATCATAAATTAAATGAAAAAAATTAGCACTTACCGCTGTAATAGTTAGATTAATGGTGTTCAATAGAACTTTAAAGTTGCATTTCTCCCTGTTGAGCTGGATCAAAAGGGGAAAATTAGATTGGGCCTTTTACTCTCATGTAATCAATCTCGTAGTTCTCTTTGCTGTGATGGAATTCTATTTTCTTTACGAACAAAAGTTGGAGGCAGTGCGTGTGGTATTGCAATGTGTACGTGCAGTATTTCAAATTTGGCCGACTGCAATGAACTGAAGGGCTTTCTAGAGTCACTTATGGGTTCGATGTTGTCAATTCATACATGCACTGTTTTCAAATTTAACCAACCCCAATAAACAAAATTTCAATTATTTTCTTGATTCCCTCATGGTAGCAAACAGAATCCTATCACAGTAAACTAGGAGACTGATTTAATGAGTGTGAAAGGCCCAGTTACATTTTCGTTTTTAGCCAGCTAAACAGGACAAATGCGGCTTTAACGATAGACCATTCTTCTCACTAACAACAATTCTTGGGATTTTAGTGTTCTCTAAACTTCGTTTGCTTTACTATGCAAAATTATAGGGTGCTGGAGTTGCTTAGGAATGACACGAATTGTAAAAGGACAGTTTTGTTTCCATTAACTGATCATGTGTTCGTACAAAAACTCCGTACTGTGATACTGAATTGTTATGTAATTGTTTCAGCATTCAAGATTGGAATATGTACAAGTGATGTACATAGTGCTAAATTAATACACATTTGTATATTAGTATGTAGTGTTGTTGTTATTCAGTTATCCGCTTTTCTCCACTTGAACTTACAAGAATTGAATAAAACGGTAAAACTTCTCAAATTTGGTACAGTGTATACAATTTGCGTCACGGAAATTCTTGCAGAAATTGAATTTTCTTGATTCTGCAATTTGGGACAAAGGTGATATTGGCATTTGTCACATTTCTCAGATTTTAGACACTATCAGCCGATTTCATAAAGGTGGTTTAACAAAACCAGGTTTTAGACTTAAACCTGGTCTTCCTAAACCTGGTCTAATTTTAGACCTGACTTGCATTTCACCAACATAGTTTAAGAGTCTGAAAGCCTGGTTTTGCTAGACCAGGGAGCTGGTTCAGTAAAACCTGGTTTAAAGTATCAAAGGCACCCCACTGTGTTGAGCTGGGTAAACCCAACAAAGAAACTATTGAAGTGCTTCAATGAAACCTTGATCACGTGGGTATACAATGGCATACACTAGTAGAATCAGTGCAGACATTTACGAAAAACATCTAAAAGCTTTTCTCATGAGGAAAACTGTAATTTCTGTGACCAACACATGCACATTAAAGAACATGCTCCCGATTAGGTGTAACATGTTACATGCCCAAATTTATTTCCTTGTCATTTTAGTGTTTATTTTCCGAGGCCAAAGAGGGGGGGCAGGGCCCCTTCCTGGCAACATTATATCGGAGAACAGTGGAGGTGGAACTCAGAAGATGCTGTCTTTAGTCAAATCCGTAGCCCTTACGACGATGACGCCCTGCTCGACCAGTCATATTCAGAGAAATCCACAGGACACACTCCAACAAGTACTGGTCTATGCATAGTTATACCAAATCTATAATTTTCAAGTTGTTGACTTACGGCCCCCCCCCCCTTTAAACAATCCTGGATCCGCCCCTGGTACGTTTGATCTTGTGTCATAGCAAAACTGAATATTGAAAATAGTCCATTTTCGCTCTAAAATTGCGTTGCAAATGCTCTCCGCGGCATCATTCAGTTGTACCTATACCATGCAAGTCTGACATATTTAACAGTTAAACCTGGACATGACCAAGTCTAAAGTTAAACATGGTTTAAGATCTTAATACAGGTCTAAAGATTATAGACCTAGTTGCTGAAATGAAAACTGACTTAGACCAGGTCTAAACTGGAGTTAAACCAGGTTTTACTAGACCACTGGTCTAAAAGTTAAACCACCTTTATGAAATGCAGATTATCTTTAAACCTGGTCTAAGTCCAGTTTAAACCAGGTTTAACTTTAAACCACCTTTATGAAATCGGCTGTATGTTTTTAATGTACAGTTTGGGTAATTTTGTCATCTGTGCAGCGATTCTCGAGTTTGGGACCAAGATTGCCTATTTCTAGAATTTGGGATACGCTCGGACATTGAGCAAAATAATTGCCCAAATTGGAAAACTTGCTGTTAGTAATAGTAATGATAATAATAACAATAATTGTAATAACTTTGGTATATTTCCTCTTCATCTCCATCAACAATAAACATATCACAAGTAGACATTCATTCATTTGTAATTCTCAAATTAAGTACACCTATCTGGACATATACAACATTTCATTTCAATAAACATAACATGAACATTTCAACATATAGGTGGTTAAACAAGAAAAGCGCCGCCTTTAGTTGAATCTTGAGTAGTTGGTCAAAAATGTTGGAGACAGTCTACGTGCTCCACTTCGGTACTTAAAGGGCGATTCCGTAGTATTTGTACCTTCCATTACAAGAGTAATGTAGGGTAATCGAGTATCCAGTCAATTTGCTTGTCTACTTGACTACAAAATTTTGTCTCGTGGTGATGACAAAACAGTCTCCCTCTTCGTAGAAATTGCTAGAAATAAATTCTGCAGTATTTTTTGCTTCATGGAGGGGGAGGGGCCAAAAACTGCAGAATCGCCCTAAACTGATTTTCTTGTTTAACTTATAAATTACTGAAGCACAAAAGCCTACATAGACTCTGGTATAACTTAAAAATCCCACAACAGGTACAGTAGTAGTTATGAAGCAATGGACAGAGCTTAGCTTCTTACAAGTCCATGTTGGGCTTTTTCTTGAGCACTATGCAGGAACTCCTGGGTCATGTGAACGCCTGGTATTGTGAACTAAAATCCACCAGGTACCAGCTGACCCGTGTAAACATGTGACCTGGAGTTCCTTATCAGTCACCCAGAGAAGACTCCAAGACTTACTTGATAATGAGACTTTCTTTAAATTCGAGCTGCCGCAACAGCACTTAATTGCAAGTCACACGATGAATATGTATGCAGCTATTCTGTAGCACTCCCTATAGTGGAAAAGTGACATTTTAGTTCGGCAATTTCTCAACCAAAACTTAACACTGAGAACTCGATTATTATCAAGGTTTGAACTTTAGCAGCAACCAAACTGTTGAATTATGTAGCAATGTAATAAGTCATAGAAAATGGCATTTTTAGGAATAATTTTTGGCAAAGTAACCGAAAATCACAGAACATTAGTGACGATTCTCCACAAATTCTAAAATCTTGTGTATCCAATGCTCTTTGAGATTCTTTCCAGTGATCGCTACACCGTATGTCACCTAATAAACTTGCTGCGCCAGAGGGAAATATTCATCAGGAAAAATACCATGTTCAAACCTGTTTCTTGGCAAGCAAAGCAAGGCTTTTTCACACTGAAGAAAGAACAAGGGTTTGAATCGAGACCGCATCTCATTTTAGGAGACAGTATGAACTCTACTCTTTGAGACTAAAATCTCAGCAATGAAGACATGAATAGAGTATGCGCTACGAAACAAATTGATTCCATCCACACTATGAAGCGAGTTTTAAAACCTCGCAACAAGTGGAAATCCTATTAGTAAGCATTCTGCTAAAGGGCAATGGTACTAAATTGGAGTATTATTAACACTTAAAAATAACATAACCTTTAATTACAGCCAGTCTTTTCTGAAGAAAACAGTGCTTACACTAAAGTGGTCACCCTCATTTTAAATATTACAACAAATTAAATCAAAACATTTAGCTTTAATAAAATCTCACCATATTAGGACACAATATAGCAGAATTTTTATTTTCTCTAATTTCATATGCAATAAACAGAACCAAATCAATGCCTTACTGTGTTCAATTTCTGTACAATGTCTACCAAAACCAAAATTTTGAAAACGTCTGGGCACTCACACAATGTGAGATCTTGAACATGAGAATGGTCAGTTTTGGCAATTGTCCAAAATTCAGGTGACACTTAATTGTAATTTGAAAAGCTTGTATTATATTTAGTTGCGCTCTGACAGTTTTACATTCACTTACTGACGTGAGAGCCAAATGCCAAATTAATTCGACAATTGAATTAACTAATGAAGTATTGTATTCAAACTCAAACATTACTCCTCTTCAGCTTTGTTGAAAACAAATGTAGCTGCTCTCTCAGCTGCATCAGAATTGTGAATATAGTAGTGACATCTGTTGGAAGATCTTTGAGGCACCAGCTACAGAAGAGCAGTTATTAGAGTACCAGAGTAAACTGACTGGCCGACTGTCCTGTTGTACAGCTGCACACATATTTCATGACGAAACTCGCCTGCCTGAGGATTTTAATTGGCTGTTGCTAGCACGTGCATGGACACGCAACGCTCGGAGTGCATAGGTTTGTCACCAGAGAAATCAAGTTCATAAGTTTTTACGGAACACTTTAGCTTCCAGGTTACCGGAATGTCACCGCTGCAAAACTTTGGAATTTCTTCTGCAAATATCAGCTAGCACCAACACTCATCTAAAACGTCACCAGTCTACTTCAAAACACAGATACAGACAGGAATGTGATTTTCTATTGAATGAACCGTACATCCCAACATCGGCTTTGATGATCCACACAATGCGATGACAACAGGCAGTTTGTCCATTTGAGAGTCTACTTTTCAAACGATGCAGTTCGTATTTTGCGATGAACTTTAATGAACTCTGGAGCATTCTCTTCCTCTTCAGCGATGGTTTTCTCAGCTTCTTCTTGCTGAAGTAAAAATACACGGTCATCAAGTATGGCATCAGAGGTCACCGGCAGTATTAGGTTAACATTAAATGCAACATTGCTTAAAAGGATACCAAACCCGGTTTTCGCCTATTAACAAATACTAAAAACGATTCTCCCATCCAGTTCTCTTCTTTGAAACAAAATAATGCTCTTTAACCCTCGACAACCCATTTGGTGGAAAATTTGAGAAGTCAATCTTTTCGAAGTCTGCAAAACCAGTATGCTTTTAGCAAGGTACACAGCAACTGTCAGAAAAGACCACACACCAAAGACCAGCCTGTGACATAGGCAGTATGAGTTTTTAATTGCTTTCCGTCTCTAACATGGAAGACTGACGCCGATGACGCATTCGTAGGTGACACGAGGATTGGTCGAAATCGCAAAACAGGGTTTAGTGTCCTTTTAGAACAGTACTCCTAAAACAATGCAAACTACAGAAATAAAACGAAAATTGCACACAAATCAAATAGATAAAAAGTGAAGTTAAAATAACAAAGATATCTCGACTGTTGAAGAGTACAATAACTTAAAACAAAATATTACAAAAAGTGAAAAGGAAACCAGATGTTAGACAAAATGGTCTTTTGTAATGACATGGGTAGGATAACAATGGTCTTTTGTAATGACATGGGTAGGATAACAATGGTCTTTTGTAATGACATGGGTAGGATAACAATGGTCTTTTGTAATGACATGGGTAGGATAACAATGGTCTTTTGTAATGACATGGGTAGGATAACACTCATGCGAATGTGCCAACAGATACTCAATAAGTGACGAAAAACAATCCCTGAAAAAATGGGACTTGTGTTTTAAGACCATCGTGACACGTGCTTGACGTTTAGCAGCAATTCTTGCAAAAACTTTGCCGATACGAACATTAACAAGCGATGGCTTCGGTATCTGTAAACTAGCAAATCCAGCGTGAAAGTTCAACTAACTTCGCACTTTTCTTGTGCCAGTCGAGTTAAATTGGTGTGAAAGGCACTTTATAGAGGTTCAGTGCGAATACTGCACAAGCGCATACAAATGGTGCACATAGTGTACTAATTCTGCACACATGCATACAAAGTATGCACATACGCATACAACAAGACTCGGACAACTCACCGCTTTTAGTCTGTTGGCTCTGTTCTCTAACTTCACTTCAAGACTCGTCCGGTTATCTTTACGCTGCTGTTCCATCTCCTTCGCTTTCAACGAGTCTTTCCTCTTTTCCATGGCTTTGCGTAGTTCAGTCTTCTGATGGAGGACGTTCACACCCCTGTAAATAGCGCTGAATTGGTTCGATTTGCAGCCTGCTAAAATCATCAGACAACAAACGTATGAATCACTTATTACTCCGTCATAAGTGACTGGAGGTCTTACACTCACCAACTGTTATCAATGCATTCTTCGTTTTCTTCTACTCGTTTTTGAAAAATAGCGGAGACGAGTCATCATGGATTAATTCTCCAGCATTCGGGCGTTGCTCAATGTAAATACATACAATTTCCCCATCATGATGACCAATTCTGTTAACAGCAAAGATGATCGTAACGGCGTCAAAATTCTAATCACAAAATAACTTAGACACCTCACTAATTTTCCTGTAAATTCGATCCCCTTTATTTTCGATAAGGAGTGAAGGCTTAACTCTCGACGGTAAAAATGGCTTCTGCCCAGCTGTCGTTATGGGGAATTCCAGGTCATTTTGTGTGAATACTTTCAGCCTGTACAATACTTACAGCTTTGAATTCATCAGCAGTTCTTTGTGCAATTCCTGCCGTTCTCGCGACTCCAGACATGGGTTATTGTGTTTATAGGATTTTTTGGCATCCCTCATTAGTACAGGTGAGTCCTCTTGGTAGTCGGGCTCAGGTATATCCGGGTAAGACTTGTCTGTAAATAAATAGGTACGCGCTCATAACCGAGACAACAGACCACACAAACGCATGTGCGCACCCAAAGAATGAAACAGTCTTGAACAAAAAATCAAACTTTCATAGCCGCCATCATGAGAAAACTTTGGTTAGTTGCCTACACAACAACGATTAAGATGCTTAAATTAAGTGATGAGATTTAACTTCGTATGATCGGATGACACGTGCCTCAGGAATTTTTCATGCAAAAGATTTGCTAATAAATTTGTGAATTAATTCGATGCATTTTGAGGCACATTTTCGACTTTTATTTTTGTTTCATGGCTGTTTAGTCATACTCAGACTGAAAGCCATGTCGCAGTGATCCGTGCTTTCAATTCCCGTTCGATCATGTGACAAGCGTTGTATTCGGACATATTGCATGTCACTAAGTAATCTTTGATGTCATTGCATGTCACTAAGTAATCTTTGATGTCATTGCATGTCACTAAGTAATCTTTGATGTCACCAAATATTCACAAGCCAACAATATCCCACATTTCAACCGAAAAACAACAGAGAGACACTGAAAAGTGTTGCAGATGAAATCATCCAAAATTCAATTTCAACAAAGTTTCGAGTTACGAAACAGGATGAAAGACATACTAGTTTCGTAGAGCAGTGAATTACCTGAACAAAAACACCAACACAAAGTTTATGGTATAATCTCTTCAATTTAATGACAAAAATTCCAATTAAAGTTCCATTTTACCAGTTTTTTGTCTCGCCACATTTTGCTAAAAACAAAATTTCAACACCTGTCAATTTAAAAACAGCTGTAGGTCACTCACCATGATAGAAAAAATTAATTTCATTCTTGTTTAATTGCGACACAATAGTATTCCACTCCCTTGTCTTTTATATTGAGTTTTAAATTGGATCATTATAACTGCAGATTTCAAAATGGTTAATATCACAGGATATGCAGGTTTGTAACAAATAAAAAACTCAGTGTCGGTGAACAAAACATTAACATGGCAATGGTGCAAAAATGTTAGAAAACAAACAGAAAAACCCATACCTGAAAAAGACATTTAAACAGCTTCACAGAGGGCAAGTCTCAGTCAACTGTCTGTTTTGTATTTTAAAAATAAATTAAAAACTCCCACAACTAAACCTACCGTATGCTACTTAATTTAATATATTAGTAGGTTGAGATGAAGCATAAAAGCACCTGCACTCTACAATTAAATGAATTTTAAAAGTAGTAAAATCACAAGACCAGGTGTTCATTGGGTGTGTAGACATATAATCAGAATTGAAATTTGCCAGATTAGTACGAGTTGTCTTTAAAGAAGGCAACAGTCGTTATTTTTCGGTTTACAAATAATTGGATTCCGTGTTTGTCCACACTGAAGTAAATTTCTCAGTTACTGACCTCGTGATTTACACATGGATGATAGTAAATTATGAATAGGAAAAAGTAATACATAGCCAATTCAACTGCGAAAAAAAGGTAACTTTGCCACATTCTTCTCCGTTTGAGCACTTTTATTTGGATTTTTATTTCACCAACCAGGGCACTAGCCTCAGTGTCAAATTGTGGTAAGCTTACTTGGGACATTTTAGTGATAGAAACCAGGTGAAAATAATTTGACAAGATTGTTACACCATGTGACTAACAGGTGTAGGGAGCAGGGACTAATATTGTGGTGTGTTACAAAAACATGGCAAGACACTCGTAAGGGATTTGTGGGGAGAAAGTTTTGCTTATGGAAACGGTGATTTCCATCCCATAATTCAACATTTCCTCCTCGGCGTCCAATCACACGTTTGGCATTTTGCTATTTTACGCAAGTAAGGTGCCGAGGTTACTCGCTAAACGTTCGCCTTTCGCTCGTGTGATTTTGCGTAGTGTTGCGTGACCTGATCAAACCCTTGAGAAACTTTCTCTGTAGATGACACAGCCCTGCAATTGCTCGCCCAAATAGAAAACTGACTTTGTCAAATACTATGAAACTGCTTGAATGCCAACTAAAACCAGTTAGTATGTGAAGAAGAGTGAATACAGCTAACACAAACACAAACACACCTACAATGTGAAGAATAAATTATGATTAGTAGAGACGGTGACCAGGGAGGTTATCAGCATGCCAACATGCTAGTTATTTCCATGCCGAACGTCACCATGGCGACATACCCCTGTGCTCGACCACTTGGTTGATGTTCTTCCACTGGTCGTATGAGACAATATTTGGCACCAAGAGCGCGTTTAGATTGGAACTGTTGTCAGCCTCACTGTCGTCCTCAACATCGTAATCTGGCGGGATCGAGATTCTCCTATTGCTGTTGTTATTTGTGGAGGGGTATGTCATGCTACGATTATGAGGAGTGCCTGCAACATTACCATGCCATTTTCGTTATAACTAATAACAACATTTCAACATGCCATCAGTACCAAATACATTAACACTCAAATAACTTATTAGTTATGAAATGCATTACATTGGAGCTTTGAGTTGAAACTTCAAGGTTATGTAAGGACCTTATTAACAAGTCTGTTTATTTAAACAAATATCTACAAAACCACCGATTTTAAGCCAGTAAAAATATATACTATTTTGTGAAAGTAGAAAGCCAGTAGATTTTGATTTTTGACTTTTTAGCAATCTACCATTAATTGAGTCACATAACCATTTTCTGATAAATTCTCACAAAAAGAAAGGTACATTGATAGCAAAACAATGGTATCGATACGATGACAAAAATTTTATTTGATATAAATGTTCAAGATAAGACAAAACCTCAGAAACGCCGTTACACTATTCGAGGTTATCGTTTCGTTTTCGTTTATGCAACTTATGATTTTTTCACGGAAATTGTAAAAGTCCTATAATTTTTGATAGCCCCTTGTGGAAAAGTGGAACATTTTACAATTCATTCCTAACAGCATTTTGATAAACACAGCTTAAAGCATAGTATCTGAAAGTTTCGCATCAATTTGATCAGCAGCCATGTCTGAGATATGAAGTTTTGAATTCAGTCAAATTTAGGCATTTTTCTAGGGTCCTACATGATCGTTCCATATCACAGGTAACCTCTCTACTTACTGTACTCATCCTTGAGATAAGATTTCAACACACTCAGATCTGAATTTTAAGTGTGTCGAACGGAGCAAGGTCTTCAACTAGAGGGTTCCACTGTCCAGTTGCACGAAACAGTCCCAAACTAAGTACCCTAAATCTGCTGCATGTTTGTGGACTTATGAAAACACTATATGTCATTTCTTATGCTGTTGGTAGTTTCATTGCAAAGTCAGAGTAAGATACAGTAAACTTCATTGCAGACCCATTTCTCCACAATAACAATCAATCAATCTCTTTATTTATAGTCAATTTGACAAAAAAACGACAAACTCTAGCTAAAGGCTAACATCACCAACTGTGAATAATAACAAAAAAGCATAAATAATAAAATAATGAACAATAAAATAATGGAAAACCAAACACATGACAAGATGAGAAAAACACATATTGATAAGATATCATGAAAGTATGGAATACACACCCATACACTATACTATACTATGCTATGCTATGCTATGCTATGCTATGCTATGCTATGCTATGCTATGCTATACTATACTATACTATACTATAACAGCAATTTAACTCTGAATCATAAACAGCAGTTATGAGTGAGTCACTGGTCAGGAGCACCAGGGAAATTTGGAAATCAGTGAGATAATGATACCAATGCAATAAATTCAACACCTTCTTACATTTTATATTTGTACAGAAATTTTACAAAGTAAACTATCACTTGTCCGCCAAATTCTGTGGAAAATAGAAAAATTCTGCAACACTAATAATTATTATGAACCCTCCTGTTTGAAACTGGCTCTAAAATTTGGGACACTGAAATTCAGTCCAAAATTGAATTTTCTTGATTCTGAAGATTGGGTCAATTTTGGCATCATATTTCTCAAATGTCGAGCATTATGGTGAATGATCACGCGTGGTTGATCATAATTTTTGTATTTGGGACAGCCATTGTTGCCTATTTCTAAAATTTGGCACAGGCTCTAACCTTGAGCAAAATAATCAATTTTCACTGTCCCAAACTGGAGAACTTTTAACTGTAAAAGCATAGAAGTTATACAACTGAAAACGACAGAACATTTTAACAAGGTCCGTTGTAGTCTAGAACTGTGACTACCATGCATTTTTAAATATCCATGCTTTTTACATATTGCGATAAGAGGGGAGGGTAACAGCTTTAAAAAGAAGAATTGACCTTTACACAGCATTTCGAAAAAACTTAACTGCTTGAGTGGGGCCATGATAAGCTGACAGTAATCAAGGTTCGATAAGAAGCTAGGGTAAAGTGCAACTGCTTTTGAATTTCAAAGAAACACAGAAATGCCTTTAACTGTTCATTGAAGTTTATTTAAACATAAAAACCTCTACTTGTTTCTGCTTAAAGTACAAAAATATAAGCAAATACATGCTTGTGAAATTAAGATTTCATTCAGAACAATTTGTTAAACCATCACATTAATGGACTCAAGGTATAATAATAAACTACGTATCATTCATACAAATACATAATTCCGTAAACTTCTTTTTTGAAACTTTCTGGAGTTTGTGTCAGAAAAACTCTGCTAAGGAAGTAGAACATTAGTTTGCAATTTAGTATTGCCACAACTCGAAACTTTGGGTCCACCTGTCAGTAACCTGGAAGGTCACTCATATATACAAGGTGCCCGCAGGTGATTACCAAAAATTATGGGTATCGAGGCGGTCCTTTTTCAGCAGGTTTTGCAGGACCCCGCGCGGGTCTAATAGGCCCCTAAATTTCCAGTCGTAGAGATGAGGCAGAAAACTTTACCACACATGAATGAGATTGGGCCGAGCAGACCTGGCACCTGCAATAGGTGTCTATCAGCAATTTTTGGTACACGCCTGCCTGCGGGCATCTTGTCAACGTGAGTGATCTCTGGAGGTCTGTTGAAAATTGTCAGTATCACAGTTCTCAGAGGCTGAAAGCTGTTCTCTCAGCACCTATTACAAAACAGTTCTCTCAGCACCTATTACATAACAGGCATCAACAGGTTCTTCAAACAAAGCCAATACTTCAAATCTTAGTTCAAACACAAGCCTCCTTAATACACTATCACTCTCACTGCGGAAACTCTAGCTTTTTTCGATAAAAAATGTTATAAGAACACAATTTTTAGGGTGTCTATCTAAGTTGTGATGTTCAAGGTCATGTAGGACCCTAGAAAAATATCCAAATTTGGCTAAATTTGGAATATCATTTCTCAGAAATGGCTGATGGGATTCATACTAAACAGTTACATACTATGTTTTATGTGTTGTTTTCTGAAAAGGTGTAAAGAATGGTTTTCAAAATGTTCCATTTTTGCACGAGGGTCTATTAAAAAGAGGGCCTTTGTTATTTTCATAAAAAAAATCAATATTTGATAAATTTTACGAAAAAGACATGGTCGGGTGACCCAATGAATGACAGACTGTTTAAATTTTAAAGCCAATCACCAAATTCTTCAGGATTTCCAGCTTCAGAAAATATAACAGTTTTACTGGATTAAAATCTATAATTTTGTAGAACTTTGGCTAAATGTACAGACATGTCGATGAGATCCTATATAACCTTAACTGTTGGAAAGCAATATTGGGACATGTTTTGCCTAATCACAAATCCGCAGCTTTGGCTGATCTCTGGAGTGGTGTGGATGTTGTCTGGGACCCATGTTGATGTGTATTGGGCCACCACACAAGAGATTATCATAAGATCTCTAGTTTTATACACATTAGAACTCTAGACAAACAGAAAATACTTGAGCAATCTGTCATCCTACACATTAATAACAAATATGAGATAGTATGGATTGATGTATGACTTCAGTGTAGCTAATGTATACTTTATAACTTTTATCACACAACAACGACATATCACCACAGAGCACAAATCCACCTGTGAAAACCTACAACACCAATAGGATAAAACTTCTAGTCTTTCCTAAACTCGTAACACACACCTGAGTGAATTCACAAAAAGTTAACCAAGAGATTTAACTGGATAGCAAATCAATCTACGAGTAAAATCTACTTACACGTTTAACTTGGACAGGTGGGGTAATGAGACAAGTATGCTACTGGACAAACCAGGTTATAAACTAGGTTAAAGGTGACACCCCACAAAGGAAGGCCTTCACAGCCTGAGGCCAGGTACAGAGACAACAATGGGTGCTGGAAATTCCTCCAGCTCAGTGAATGACATAAAATGCAATACACAAAATAGACATGGATGGTGATCACATTGTTTCTTCTACATAAGAGGACAATAAGCACAAGCCATAGGGAAAATTAGTGGTGGTTGGAACCTGGAGATACCTAGAGTCATTCTTCAGGCAATATCACTGACAAGCGGAATTCTATTTTGTGTACTATCTCCACAAAAATAAGGGGATTAAGGAAATTTCAGTTCATTACTAGTCACTGGTTTGTCCTGAGTAGATGTTATAAACAACTTCTGGCATATTTTCCATTACATGCAGTAAAGTAATCAGCTACGGAAAACCAAAAAATGATTACCGTTATTTAGCAATTATTTTTGTGCAAAATAAGTGGAGAATACCGTATCCTCAGATTCAGGATCAGAAAATCCGAACATGATGGTAAAACATCACCAACTTCGAACAAAATTATTGCCATGGTAGACAGTTGCTCATTTTCAAAAACTTCCAACAATACTGCGAATGGACTCCAAACATTGCCTGATGAAACATAGAACGGAAAAATGTGTGTATGTACTATCTGATGGCATGTTTGCAAGGCTGATAGTGGTGGTAAATTAAACCAGAATGAATATGGCTGAAAATGTCACAGTGTGAAATTGAATAGGAAATGTTATTAACCGTGTAACCACAAAAATTAAGGATGTATGCAGCATAATTACTTCCCCTGTGTTATTCCAGCCATCCAATGAAATTGATGAGTCAGTTTAATGTACATGGACTACTTAGAGATTTGTGACAGGAGGATCGACATAAAAATTGAGGATATTAGCCTCACGAGGATATCCTACTAAACAATACCATGGGTCGCAGACTTAATTATAGAGGGTAGTTACAGTAATCTTTCTTCCTCAATCTGAGTCTGTTTAGGTCGCAGTAGCGCAATTTTCATAGTGAGTGGTGCACACACATCCCTCCTCAGCAGTGCACAATCCATGAAGCTCTTCCCAAAGCCCGCAACCTTTTGTGCCATCTATGGTTAATGCTTATAGTAGTCCTGAATTCATGAATTTCCCTACATTTTATCTAAAGCACACGCACACACACAATCCTATGATGATCTTGGATGCATGATTTTGATTGATCCAGTTTGAACTTAAAATTTCATGAACAGATTTCTTTTCTCAAAAACCGTCCATTTTCTCATAAATTACAAAATTCTGCTCCAAAGATTTTAGCTTTCTTCAAGGACAGCAATTCCTTTCATTGAGGCATGGTCGTCTGCAAAGTCTCAAACTGTCCACAGTGTATACCCGTGATTCGTGAGGAAAGAACATGTCTAGGAAAAAATTGCACTGCGCGACAACAGATATACAACATGAAAAAACTACTGTGTGCTTCAAGAGCGAAGACAATTGTACAACTCCACGGCAGTCAATGATTTCAATATCACATCGGGCTTTTACTTGTACAGAATTGGTGTTTCTTTACCAGGATAACACAAGAGTGGGGTTTTACTCAGGGTGGGCTTATACATGAAAGGATAAGGTAACAAAATATTCTAACACCAGAGACCCATGGCAAAAGTCCTGAGGATCGCGAACGTTCTCCTCAATTTCAAATGTTCGATTTTTAACAGAGAGCATTTTCTAAGTTTCAGACAGGCCTTTATGCAGCGTAGGTTCTGGCAAGGACACCAAATGGAGGCCCTAACACTAATCTGGACACCCTGGCAAGGACACCTAATGTATCATTTGGACACTCACTGTCAATAGGACCTTTCAAGTTTGGACTCACACATTGTAATGAATACAAGGAAGCCTCTGAAGGCTCACAGTGGGGGCTCTTTTTTCAAAGCAGGGAGAAATATACAGTGTATATACAAAGTATATGCATTGTTGCTATTTTGACACTTGATTGACAGCATTGTAAATGTCTTGGTCTACACAGTTTTTTAAGTAAAAATGCTCACCATAGAAGGCTGTTTTATAAACTTAGATGTAAAAACCTTGATCTACGCATTTTTTGTAAAAAAATCTGTGTGTTTGGGGGTATTGCTGGGGGTGGGGTGGGTTACGCGTCGGAATCATGGACGCCCTGGAATATTGGGAACCCATTTTGGACACCCTATTTTCAAAATCCTGGATAAAGGCCTGGTTTCAGACAGTGTTAACTTTTTTGTAAAGACTTAAATATACTTGTTGAACTTGAAAATAAATGATATGAAAACTGAACTTTAAAAAAACAGTCAGAAATTAAAGACTGTTTACCATAAAAACAATGGACACCACAGGCTTAAAGGACTTAGATCATGGACCAGAAAACAGACTTGACAAGATAGTTAAACAAGGGACATGTTCCCCAGCACACAAATTACAGCACAATTAGGTACAAATAAATCACTAGTAGAATATCAGATAACAAATTCACTAAGGCTATTTGTGCTCGAACCAGCCAGTGTATTGTCAACTGGGGTTAGGTAGTCTGTTCACCATAATAATGGTCTCAAGGGAAGGTCGGTAATGTTTTCTGGTATATGGCATAAGTTGTTCACAAAGCCTGAACACAAAAATCATTCAAAGGCATGCTGAAGAAAGTAAAACAACATAAACGATGAATTAATGAGAAAAGGGAAGATCAACAGATGGAGTTAGTATCAACCTTGTGCCGGTGACCTCCTGGAACGATAATGCTGGCTCGTTGGATCTGCAAGCAGACGAGTGTCGTGTGCGGTTACGCAAGCAAAAGTGCGACGCTGACAGAGGAAGATGGAGAATGAGCAGTTCACATGCAATAAACCAGTATAAATAGATAAACACCACCCCATGCACATATGCAAACATGTTTTTATTGCGCCACAATGTTATCCTAATGTAAAAACATCTGGAATTTGAACCTTGAATTTTTCACATCTTAAATTAGTTTGTCACGCCACACAAAAACATGGAAGTACAGGTATGAAGCATCATTAGTAATTTTGAAGTGAGAAGGTCATAACAACACAATAAATAAAAACAAAGTCATCAATCCCATTACCCCATCCAGATACTCCCCTCTATTCCGTAACCATGGTGACATGATTGCAGTAACAAAAGATAACTAATAGAAAATTAACACTGGGAAATTGAGAGTGAACAAAGAGTCCACTTTGTACTATCTCAACAGATCTGAACAAAAAACCATATCACCAACATGGAGACATTCGTGGGGTAACATCCCGTGCAACTACGGTGGACTCTCATCAATTTTGGACACCATATGGCCGACGAGTGAATTTTTTCCGCATTTCTCCACAATTGATAGCACTAGCAATAATGCCATAACAATGTTCAAATTCTGGACAATAGCAACCCCCTAAACAAGAGTTTGAAAAATTGCAGACATTCGCAATCGCAAAATGAAATGGGGCGATTTTGTTAATTATGACTCTCTCAGTGAGACTTTAACACTGCCTATCAGCAAAGTACTATTTCTCAGAAAATATATTTTCAAGGTCAAGACGCTTCCTAGGAAATTCTGTCCATCAGCTGGAAAGTGTTGTAGAGTAAATCTCACCTATTTTGAACAAAGAAATTGCCAAAATCGACTCCTTTTCATTTTTAAAAGCTTCTAACATTATTGCAAATGTCAAACTGATGTTTTATAGTACCTATGGCATAAACAGAAATTAAAACGATAAAAAAGCATTAATTTTCTGTGGCTGTGGAAAAATGAAAAAGACAAAATTTCACAAGTCTGCCACAGTGCGTGGCAAAACTGTTGAGATATTACCCTAACAGTTCAGAATATGTGACTATACCTGGATGGCTCTGCTCCGCACTCTCCTTCATGGCTTGAAGTCGTTTTATACTGCGTTCCCGCTCAGCCTAGAATAAAAGAGAAAATTACGACTGTGCCCCCTGACGATGTTGGTTTTAGTCCAAACTGGCTGCAGAAAAGTAGGTGCTAAATAATTTCAAAACTATAGATTTTAACACAGTAAAAGTGTATACATTCTGAAAGATGAAGTCTGTGAAATTTTTGACTTCATAACAATCTGCCACTGATTACGGTATATATGACCATGTGGTTTTATAATAAAAAATGAACATTCATAGGAAGACAGCAATAAAAATGTTTGTTCAAGATGATATCTTAAAAACATTGTTAGTTTTTAAATCATCATTCATTTTGGTGTCTTTTTCACAAAAATCATAATAAAAGTCTTACTTTTGTTAGACCCTCATGCAGGAGTGGAACATTTTAAAAACAATACGTCTAGAGAACAGTGTAACAAGCACAGTTATAACTAAGTTTCATATGAATCCATTTGCCATCCATTCATGAGATATGATGTTCTGAGGTAAACCAAATTTTGACACTTTTCTAGGGCCCTACATTAATTTGCAATAATACGATAAACTCTCGCCAATTTTGGACATGAATAATTGTCAAAATTGATACTTATTCATTATCCAAATGCTTCAGACAATATCATAAATATCTAATGTTGTCCGATACCGATACCGTAGGAGAGAACTTTGAAGCGATAAAGCATATATTTAATTATCTCATTTTAAGACGAACTAAAACTTCCCGTGTCTGACATTTCGTGTCTTAAGCTTAAGAGTGCATTTTTACATTTTGAAAAGTTCAATGGTATGCAAAAATAAACTTGATCTGAACTGTTACCCTCTCAATGACAGAGTCAACCTCAATGATAAGACATAACTGAAAGGTCATATGGCTTATTTTTGTGACCGGTACTATCGATCCAGACTACTGGTAAAACCGGGGGTAATAGTTGACCTTCAGGGGTCCCGCATTTTGAAAACCAGTTTTCTCCACAAATAACGGCAACGATCTGATTCTCAAAATGCGGGACCCTGTAATTGACTGTTGACGAATGGGGAATACTTTTATGAGCAAACCCTTCATCATTGGCGCATAAAAGTTTTCATTGACGCACTGTGATAGCCTTGGGTCAATGAGCACGCGTAAAAATTTTCTTGCCTATCGAAATGATTCTCAAAATGTGGGGACCCAGTAACTGACTATTGACGAATGGGAAATAATGTTAGGAGCCAACCCTACAATCATTGGCGCATGAAACTTTTCACTGAAGCATTGTGATAGCCTCGGGTCACTGAGGGTGTAAAAACTGTGTTGCATTCGCGCCTACTGAATATATTGCACAATGCCAATGCAGAGCAGCTGATCAAAACTAAGATCTGCGACCAAAACAACAGTGTTTGCAATATGGGGTCTAGGACATTGTGAAAATACAGATCCCAACTATAGATTTAGGTGCTTGGTTAAATTGAATTGCAGTTAGCTATTTAGACAGAATCACCAATTGTTGCATACTGGACTGAGGTAATCGATGTGACACTACACATATTAAAATGCAGCTTGGCCCCACAAAAAATCAAATAAGAAATGACAGAAAATACATACGTGACCCAAGTCTGCCCATGACGTGAGCCACGTTTTTATATATTAAGCAAGCACTTGGTACGATGAAAAGGGGACATCAACTAACATTTTGCCAACCAGTAGTGTTTTTAAACTTCCAAATAACACTCTAAAATCCAAGACTGAAACTTTCTGAATCCTGAAATAGCACTTCACAAAAATCCAAAACCTTTGAAGCCTGTACCAATTGATCACTACAACTAAAGTCTTAAATAGAACACCACCGCAGGAAAAATGACCGGAGACATAATTTCTCAAGTTTTCTGAAAAAATCAAGGCCCATTCAGGAGAATTTGAGCCAGAAGTTTTAGCCAGCTATTTACTCTTATGGGAATTACCAAGCTTTTAGATTTGCCCGCTCCCCTTAAACAGCCCAGCTACAATTTGTGGTGACAGATTAATAACTTTGTCTTCAAAACTGAAACTAAACATTATATTCTCTGTAGACAAAATAACGTGAAAAGTCTGTGTTGGAGTTCGTGTAGTCCAGTATTAAAATTTAAGAAAAACCTAGAAATTGGCCAATAGCTGCGTCCGCAGGTGTGTCAAGAAATTTATAAGAATCATCAATCACTAATTATTGCAGAAAAGCCACAATTTCAAGCAGCGCTATCACATCAAACCCTTTTATGAATCCAGGTTCAGGCAATGCAAACCACATGTATCATTTAACCATTAATGCTTTTGAACTTTCAGAATATTTTGTAATTCTGATAAACATCCAAATTAGCACACAATCTGAGATACAGCGCTCAATTTTATGTTGTGAAATTCCTCTACAAAAATCAATGCCAATAGCCCTTGCCTGTTAAGACAATAAAAAATTTGGACATCAAAATTGAAAAGAAAGTTTATTAAGTTCTTTCCAACTATTAACAAGTTAATTACGGAACTAAGCAATTTTAAATCTCCATATCTTTTCATTTTCCTAGCGTCCCTCCAAAACTCACCTATACCCAGGTTTCTCACCCAATATTCCCTTGTTCCCATCTTTCTCACCCAATTCCTCGGCACAGACATGCAGACACACACACAGAAACATGCACATGCATAACACGCACACACGCACACACCCACGCACACTCCAACTCCCACCAAACACACACAGAGAGCTAACTTACATAGATACTTTCCAATCTCCTCAGACTCCTGATATCCATATCCACCTCTAGCTACAGTCACTGCCAAATAGTCAACAGTGACCCAAACAACACCCAATCTTGACTGTGTGCCTTCCACTTCAGAACCTCTCACCTGACCAGCAAAGCAAGTAAACAACCAGGCTAGAGTCAGGTCAGGGGAATGTGTATTGTGTAATAAACAGGCCTGACCATAACATATTCATCACAGATTGAAGGTGAATGTCTGAGTAAATGGTTCAGGTGAGGGGATTATCTCAGGCTATAGCTTTAAGTAGTCAACAGATTAGCCATGGGAGACTACTCTGCTTGTAGGTCAAGCATCTGATCATACAGACCAGCAGGATCTCATTGCCATTATGTCAGGTATGGATTAAGTCACTAGCAGGAGTCCAGGTTGTTGAGAACCAGTTTGATGCTTCAGTTATTCAATGGAGAAACTGGTTCTCAAAATGTGGGACCCCAATGATTATCAACCTAAGGCACCTATAACAACACCTCCTTTGCTAATTGTTATGTTACACTCTGAACTTAAGTGACAAATAAGCACAATCAGATAGCATGGGTAAATTTCACTTTGTTACTGCAACTATGAGTATTAACTGAAGAACAATGTATTTGTAAGTACAATAAATAAACACTACTACCACTAACACTACCACTGCCACTAGGGTAGTTGTTCATTTGCACAAAAATAATTGCCAAAATTATGATTTTTTAATTTTTCAAAGTCTAATTGCTTTGCTACAAAAATGGAAACTTTACCAAATGTTGTTTTGTGACACTTAAACAGTACACAAACCAATCTAGTGACTTAATTTTTGTTTATCTTTATTTATGTGGGGAAAAATGGAATATTGTCTGTCGACCATGATGCTAATCCGGTCGGCCATGTTGCTAATCGTATATATCCATTTCAGCCACAGATACCTCAGTTCCAAAACCTTAACCACATCAAAAACTGCTCAAATACACATTCAAGCATAAAGATAGGTCTCTTTAAAAATAGGCCACAAATCAGTTTAGAAAGTGAAATACCCATTTCAGTGCCAAAATTGATGAGAAATTTCCTCATGTCAATAGCCTCGTTGTTGAAAATGAGCCCTATTAGCAGTATATGTTGATGTGATGGGAGAGCCCTCTGAGCATACAGAGGAGTTTATACAAGCCATAAAGATAGAACAACTATGTCACGTAAAACAGATATGCAGATAAGACGTATCAACACAAAAGATCTGATCCCAGATTCATAGTTTAAAATTATCACACATTGACATTCAAACCAGTGATCTGAATGTTAAAAAGATCACAGCTCTCAAATCTTTAAGCAATTAAACTGCCAACATCTTGCAGGCCAGCAAAGATTTACCCACATACTTCAAAAAATCTTGGGGACAGGTTGGCAATTACGGTAAAAATTCCCGAATTTAGGACAGTCTCCCACATTTCGGACACCTAAATTCAAACCGAAACTGAATAGTTTTGATTCTGAAATTTAGGACACGGTCAAATTTGGCATTCACCATGTTTCTCAAATTTCGGACACATCGAATTTAGCGGCATTGGCGGCAATTCTCACACTTCGGACTGTGCGCTTTTTCACATGATTGGAGGTCGAATGTAACTCTGCAAGTCATCACATAACGGTGATTATTTACACAGCATTCAAAACTATTTGCCATGCTTGATCTCATATTCTTCGAATTTCGGACGGCCAATATTGCCTATTTCTAAAATTTAGGACAGGTTAAAAAATATCCTTTTTGCACTGTTCTAAATTCGGGAAATTTTACCGTAATAAACATGCTAGTAGTGGATTTCTAAAAGTGCCAAACTGAAGGGGTTTGCCACCTTATTGTATACATAAAACACTCGCAATCCTCAAGGCATCAAGGACACCTGACATTCTGTAATTGTCTGGTAATTTATTTTGCACTGTAACCGCAAAGTGTCTCTGAAGCTACGTTTTCCACCATATTGTCTCCGCGGCTTTACATTGATGGTACTTAGAGGTAGGAATTGTTGCCTTCTAAACATTTACTCACTTTAGATCTCGTTTAAAGTACATTATTATTATCCTTAAGCTATTCAGCAAGCGTGCCCTTTAATTGTATTTCCAGGTCTCCATCATTCTTTCAATAAAGGTTTGAAATGAAATGACGAATGTTTATCTAGATTGATTTCCAAAATTGTCATTTTCTTATTTTTCAAAGGCCATTTTCTTGCTACATGTAAAAGGACACCAAACCCCGCTTTGACCTATGAGCAGATATTAAAAATGACTTTCCCATCTAGTTCTCTGAAACAAAATAATGCCCTGAAACCCGCGGCAACCCTCAAAAGTTTGGAGCAAAGTTTGAAAACTCCTTTCAAAGTCTGTTAAACAGAGAAGCATGACCCACGCTTTAGGCACTTTAAGCGAGTTGCACCACAACTGTTAGGGAAAGCCCACCCATCAAGAACTGAATGTCCAATCTTTGACACAGGCAGTATGTGATTCTAGTTGAATCCTGCTTTTATCACTCAAGTGAGAGGACAATGGTGCATTAGCACAGAATGAAGATTGGTTAAAATCACCAAAACAGGGTTTAATATCCTTTTAATGGAAAACTTCCTAAATATAGGTGTAAGATAGCTACACAGTAAAAACAAAGCTTAAGGAACCCACACCATGTCATTTCAATTGCAAATGTTTGCAGCCGCCTCAAAGGATATTCTTTATACACATCATGCAGAAAGAGGTTGTTGTTTGAACACTTTTGCCCTGCCAGACAAAAGGTGACACTAAATCATTTAAAAATTAGAAAGAACAATTTGCTACAAAATTTCATTGATTTTCCACGACATTAAAATTCCATCGACTTTTTATGAAAACTGCCATACCTTCACACTGTCGGTATGAGATATCAGTTTAGCACTGCATGTCTTCAGCCCCCAATGAAGAGCAAAACTCAAAAGAAATTTTAATCAAACACATTTAGCGTGGGTATGGTAATGTTTCCTAAAATTCAAACAAAAATAATGACCAAAATTGTCATTTTTTTCATTTTTCAACTGCTCACCGTATTTCCAAAAATGTCCGAAATTTCGTCACGTGTCAGTTGACTTAAGCTACACTTTACAAAATATTCAAATAATCAAGTGAAATTGTCTTCTTGAAATTTTTGACAAATCAAGATTTTATCGTTCTGCCATAGTGTGTTCAACTTTGAGGACGCTATGGCAGTCTCATTAGTGTCAAGCACTACTTTCTCACTTAAAATTTAGGACAACTCTACATTGGTTCACTTTCACACATGACATTCACTCTCAACACACTCACTCCAGTACAAACACAAAGAATGCAGGACATACATAGGGGGGGGGGGTTCTTCACATAGGAATTGGGTACAGGTGTGCCTCCGTGAGGTCAAGACGTAAACCTATTTCAATAACAATGAATCGTGAAAAAGGCCACCCATATCAATACCAACACTCTACAGCTCATTTCAGAGCTCGAAAGTGGCATACTTCGATACCAAAACGTGCGCATTTCATGAGCGGTGCACCATAGGGGAATTGGGAGGGGGGGCTATAGCCCCACTTTTTTCAGTGCTGCGCCATCCATGATCTATGGGCAGTGCACCACAGGAGGGCTTGGGGACTATAGCCCCCACTTTTTTCAGTGCTGGGCCGCCAGTATATTTCTGTGGCACTTAGTGCACTCACCCACACCATGGGAGAACCCCCAGTTGCAAAGTCTGCCAACCACTACAGGATACGATCTGACAGGCCTCATCTCTCTAAAATATTAAACTAAATTCCCAAGATACAAAATTAAGACAAAACAAGATTAGGACGTTAGATCCTTGGCTTAAAACTGCAGCTGAGCTTAACCAATCAATATACCCCTCAATGATTCCATGTAAAAAAAATAGAACATGGCTATAAACCTTCCCTCCATCACAAAAACAATTTTTGATTTAGATCATTTAACTGCTATGAAATTGGCCTAAAACTGCACCTCAGTCAAATTATAAGTCACATAGGAGCTAGCTAGCCTCATGCAGGGCTTCACAAGAACTGACACTTCGTTATGGTATTGTTTGAGAGCAAGCTCCACATCGGCTTAATTATCACGGCGTGTAATATGCACCGAGCATGCAGGTCTCTTAAAACTCTCCGGTCTTTGCACACCCAAAAATCACTTCTCATGAGATTAACGGAAAAGTGGGGATCAGTGACTGACCAATTTGATAGCGGTAAGTGCAGGTCTAAATTAAACGTTCGCTTCTCAATTTGGATGAACACCCCTTTACAGTTGATACCCATGTAATTAATAGAATGCACCTTACCAACCGGTACGTCAAATCACTGGTGGACACAGACTGGGGTACTAGTTTGGATCCACCTATAGTCACAAGTTTAATGAAGATGACAAACACATGTACAAGGAAGACTGAATCAGATTAAACTTCCTAATGCATTCCAAATGACTAATATCAATGCTTTGTATCCACATGACCTTTGCATTGTGAATACACTTCCTCTACTAGATTGGGTCAAAGGTCAACCATTAGTGTCCAACAACTTTGATTTGCATGCAAGTTTTTGCAAGCTTCCCCGTGAGTGCAGACAACGCCATGAGAAAGGATGAAGAACGTTTTTTTAATGACAATGAAAATTGTGTGGTAATCAGGAGTGAACTAAAAACAACACAAACATAATTTTTAACCACGTATGTGCTCTGTTCAACAATCTTATAAAATAATTTCCCATGGGCCAGGGGGTACAATAGCCATTCCTCAATGCATGCTGTTCCGTTAGCAAAATAAGATTCCACCTTTCTGCCATATTTAGCGTAGTAGCGAAGAATTGTGGAGGTTCACAAAATAACTGCGACACTGATTTTACTTTGTCAGAGACCGACTTGACAAGGCGAACTAGAATCCAAAACAAGGTTGTTCAGATCAGATTTAGAAGCCCATCCCTCAATAAATCAACATCAAGGGCTGTGTCAACAGTCAGCCAGGTAGCAGTTTCATGGCTCTAATCCAGGTAAATATGAATTGGGGTCAGGTGGCACGGAAATTCCTAAATAAATATTCAGCTAATAAATCAGTGACTGGATATTCAGTCGAGTTAGGGTAATCAAAATTTGGGGGACTGTGAATGTACTGGTTGCAGTCAGTGCCAACTACCAAGAAATGTACTTGATTTGAGTATCGTGCAGAATTAAATGTGTCCCAATAAAACCTAGGTATCGATCACTTGGATATCACTTGAATTTTCACCACAGACAGGTCCAGCCCTGAACAAGGGTGAA